>APFE031277184.1:1070-143213 GCA_000404065.3 Pinus taeda | reverse complement strand
TAGGTGCTTGAAATTTTTAGTTTCCTCAAGCATTGGTCACCTCGAAAGGTGAGGTAGCTCATGGAGGTTATGTAGGATGTGTGGGTAGTCAATTTGGTTGTGTTTTGGTGGTTCCACTTCGTTATGGTTACCTAGGAGGTTTACTAAGATGATAGTAGCCTCTCGTCACATGTTTGCCCTAATTGGTCAGTTACTTGGGTATATGTGGGAAGAGGGTGTTACAATGTGGTTAAATAGATGCTCGATCGAGATATACGCTCTATCAACCCTATAGATGGATAAGACTATCATATCTAAAAAGATAGACGAAGCCTCTTAATACTTGCCTTTAAGCAAATTATAACATTTATTTGTTCCACAAATTTATTTCTTAATAAATATTCAAATACATTCCAAACTCTAATTTTCCTTAATTATAGATCAAATTTTTATTTTATTTTACCAAAGAAATTGGAAAATATAATATATATAATAAGTTCTATAAATATTTTAACTTTTGTTTTTTCAATTTGAATATTCTTAAAAAGTTATAATTTTCCTTATGCTTTGATTTAAAATTAACACATTTTATATTCATCGATTTATAATTATGTAAATATCCTAAATAAAAATATATCAAAATTACAATATATAATAAATAAACCTAAACTAACTAAAGTTTTATAACAATTATTATTTTAAGAATGATTTCATGCACATGTTTCACTATAAATAAGTCAAATAATGTTTTAAAACTTATGTAACCTTATGATTTCATTATTTTAACAATATAGATTGCAAAGCTAACTCACGAGTAAAAAATTCTATACATACTTCGCACATGTGCACTCTGCGAATAAAATTGAGAGCAATCACATTTAGCAGAATGGGAGAGATTTATAGCTGCAGATATCATTACATAAATTACAGCTATATTAATTATAGCTCACAACTATTACAACTACGTTAATTATTAATTTACTCACTTTTTTTCCGGAACATAGTGCATATTAAAATATATAATAATATATATATATATATATATATATATATATATATATATATAATAATGTTGTGATCTTAATGATATGATTAGACCAGGGAATTGTGTTTATTAACTCTTCAGTGAATTTTGTAAAATATAATTTCCAGCAATGTAAAATCCACATTTTGAGTTACATCTTTATCATATAAAAAACTATATATATTATTAAATTCAAATTGATATTCTTATGTTTAATCAATTTATATTCAAATTATAACGTAAAAAATTTAAATCATATTAAAAACTGGTTTTTAAGTCACCAAATTATAAATATAAGAATATTACAATTTCAATTGCAAGTGTGCTAAAATTTGTTTTCAAATCGATACATCAAAACACTATAAATATAATGAGAAATTAATCCACACCATTGTTAATCACCTATCCAAACGTAATAAGTAATTAAATTTGTTTTTTTTAACTATCAAATACTTACAATTTTAAATTTTGCATATCATTATTTATATGTAAATAAATTTTAAAATTTCCATCTTTAAGGCTTGATTGAGATCCTAAACCAGGGTTACAAAGGAGATCGATCGAGAGTTAGTTTTAATTATCAATCAAGATATTTGTTTAGTGCTTGCGGAACTTGATCAAGAACTTAAGAATGGCACGATCGAGAACGTAAAAATGCTTGATCGAGCATCCCTCTTTCACTAAAATCCAACCTTGTTCCACCAAAAACTGTAACCCAACTCCATGATTTCACCCTCATTAAAATAATAAATATACAAATATCTTCTTATAATTCTTATTTAGGAATTCATTTCATGATGAATTCTTCCCCCCATGATATATAGGAGACACATCTTGCCAAAGAATACAAAATTTTCCCTACTGTCAAGTTCTGTTCAATGTGCATTAATTGGTTTTGGTTTTTCAATTTTAACCAAAGTTCCAAGAAAATGCTTAATATATTTATTTTTGCTTAAATTCAGAAATAATTTTTGAATTTCAATAAATGTTATTTCTAATTTCTTGTTGGCTAAGGAAGCTCAAATGGGAGGTAATTTCTCTAGTTGAGGGTGTTTTATTTTTTATTTTTTAAAATTAAAATAAAAGTAATTTTTTGTTGCTATTGTGTTGTTGAGTGATCTGATTGTAACATTTTTATTTTAGCGCTATGCTTAATGATGTGAGAATTGATGTGGTTGCAGGAAAGTGTTATGTTACTTGTCTGCTCAATGATGTGTGAATGAATGTTGTTGCATGTTGTTTTAATATGCTGCAAGAGTGGGGGGGTTGAACAAATGTGGAATTAATATTATTATGCTTCCTTGTACGGAGGATAGAGTATGTGCAGGAGAATTGGTGCCCTTTTCATAGTAGTGCCATCGGAGTTAACAATGATGCGGTAATTGGTACGATTTCATTGCGCAAAACATTTATTGTCCAAAGGATGGACAATGCATGGGAAAAATGGTGGTCCTTTGCATAGACATGGGTTCTCTGACATTTACTAGGATTCAAAGGGATGTAGTATTAATTTTTTAACAATTATAATAATTTTGGGACTATAAAATTTATTGTTATTATGCAATATCAAATAAAACATATTTTCAATTCATGCGATGTGTGCTTATTTCATAATGTTATGTTAGTGCTCTCCTCAATGATATCATAATTGATGCAGTTCCAGGTTTTTTACATACGACCCAGGGGCATGTTGAACCAATCTCCAATTAATTTTATTAAGGAGTATGTGTAGGAGAATTGGGAATCCTTTGCATGTAATGAAGTTAGCCAATTCAATCCTTACATTTAGAGGAGTTGTAAATGTTATTCATTAGTGTTAGTCGAGCTCCTCATTCCTGAAATGCGTGGAAAGCTTTGTGCAAGGTTTATTAAAATAATAAATACACAAAATATCATTTTTAATTATTAGTTAAGAACATATTTGGAAACTATCAAAGTAGTTGTAAAGAGGGAGCTATGAGAAAGTGGTTGTGGAGAGTGGGTTCTTCAGAGGAAGTGTGTGCAAACAAAAAATGCATGTGCATATACCTTTAACTATGCCAAAATATTTATTCAAAGTTTATTAAAATAATAAATATACAAATATATTTTTTAGTTCTTATTTAGGAACATATTTCTAAACATATGTTCATTAATTAATATCAATTTTGAATGTTAAAGACTAATTGAAGGGCGTTATTGAGTGTGGAAGTAGTTTTGTAGAGGTGGTTGTGCATGTGCAGAGGTTATGTGAATAACAAATTCATGTGCGGAATCTATGCGAAATGGGGGAAGTGCTAAGGGATATTTTAATTGTAATGTGTTTTTATATTAGTATATTGGGTGCAAGAGCAATGCCTCTTTTATTATTGATAGATTTCATGGAGTTCAAAGGTTCATGAAATGAAAGATTGAGAGTTTTATTCACAAAATGTACCGTGTTGTTCAGTGAAAGTGTGCATGGCGAACAAATGCATGTTCGTAAGATTTGGATGTGCCAAAATCTCGGTCCAAATTTTATTAACATAATAAATATACAAATATATTCCTTAATTCTTATTTGGAAATGTATTTCATAACGAATGATTCCTCCCCACAATATCTGGGACCCACGTCTAGTAATATCAACTTCAAATGTCAATGACTTTTTGAAAAATTTAGCAAGAAATTCCTGATTTTATTTTTCCTTGATTAAATTAATAAAATTCGAATTTTGACATCAACAAACAACTTGGATGATGTTAACTTGTGTGACATGGCTTATTTCACCCATTTTACTCATAAAGTTCATGTTGGAGGAGTTAGATTTTAGTTCTTCGTTTGTGATTGTTAATTTGTAGGAATCAAGATAAGTTGTCTCAAGTTGTTTTTAGTTAAACTAAATCCAACTTTTGGAGGAACTAGTTGAATGTCAGTTGTGTAGTGGGACTTTAGTAAAACTTGGTGATCATCCAGTTAACTGATCAATCCACCCAAAAATATCTAGTGCATATGGAAAATCCACGTTACACAGTTGTGGTGGAGATTCCAAGCTAGCGTCACATCATTTGTAGACTAGTCTTCAATGTATAGGTGATGCATGCAGTCAAATGATTAGCCTGAAGAAATGGCACAAATAACTTTAAGGAATTTTTGAAACAATATGAGCTAATTCCTCAAGGAACAATGCAAGGAAATAGGAGCTCAAGTTGAGGAAAAATTTGAGTAAGTATGGGTCAGAGGCTTTCAATGAGAAGAGAGATAGGTCATGCACTTGCAGGGTGGTCTCATATGGGAAGCCTAATTGTAATACTTCTATATTCATTTGATTCATTTAAGCAATAATTGGGGTTTTTATAAGATTTCTTTCGTAAAATAAAAAAGCTTGTTCCATGTGTGTTATTTATTCTTGAATGTATAATACTTTTGTTCTAAATTTTGAGTTAATTTTCATAGTGCAGTAGTGTACGTTTGTGTCTTATGATTTTGATTAAAAATTCATGAGAAGTTGCAAATATACAACCTAATTACTACAAGGTCCAGAGACAGATTATCAATAGAGTAGGAAATTCAAGGTTTTTTCTCATAGGTTCGAATTTGAAGACCAGCGTAACATGATTTCTTTAGAGTTGAGAAGATGGAATTGAATGGAATAAGGTTAGAATACCCCCATGAAGGCACCTCTAATTTCGTTGCATTGAAGGACAACATGGAGGCAATATTGGATTACAATGGATTGCTACAATACATCAAGATAGATGTTGCAAAACCTGAACCTTGCTAAGTGGAAGAAAGTTGTAGCCAAGGGAAAGAGAATAATATTGAAGGGAGTATGAGATCATATTGTCTCAAATATCAATGGATAATAAATTCCATTGATGGTGTGCAAATAAATGAAATCATTTTTCAATAATAGTACAGACCACAGCAGGTTCGCGCTCAAGGATGAACATTGAATTATCAAGCTGTAGAACAATAATACAATTCGACAGTATCTAAGAAGGTTTACATAGTGCCATGATGACCTTGAGAAGGTCAGTGTTAATGTTGTTAAGGAATAGTTGGTCACCTTAGCCCTTCTGGGCCTTCCCAAGAGGTGTCATAGCTATCATGTTTCAATAAAGAGGAGGGCAAAACTATCAAGTTGGGAGCACTTTTGGTCTGACTTTGTAGAGGAGGAAATAAGGTAGAATACTTGAGATGGGACCTCAGCCAAGGGTGAGGATGAAGAAAAATATTGCATTAGGTGGAAAGGAAAATAAGGGAAAGGGGAAGAAATCACAATCCAAACTAGAATCCAGTCAAGGGGGAAAGAAGAAATATTTGTCAAAAATTAAGTGCTTCCATTTTCATTAATTTGAGCAGTAAGCCACGAAGTGACCACACAAGAAGGAAATATAGAGGAACTTATGAGGAAAAGGAGGTGAATATTTGTCTTTAGATTTTAGGCTTCACTTTACCATCATTCAATGCATGACCAACATAGTGATGGGGAGTATGTGGTACTTGGACTAGAGTGGATCATTCCACATGATGAGAAATATATATTCTTTTAGTGACCCAGAGAAAAATATGTGTAGATTCTCGTCAATATGGGGGATGAAAATGAAAGGTATATAGTTACAAGGATTTGTACAGTCACCTTTTCGAGGGATTCAGGCTCCCCCCTCAAGCTCAAGGATGTCATGTTCATTCCGAGCCAAAAGAAAAATATCATCTCTATTGTATTTTTGGAAGACTGTGGTTATGATGTGATATTCACCAAAGGAAATACATTCCTCATACACATGGCCATGGGACATGTGAAGCAGATTGAGGTTCCTATGAAGAATCTATACAAGCTAGGTGTGAAAAATTGTGCTACATTGAGCACAAATGAGGACAAGGTGCATATTTTTTATGTTGGTGAACATTGGATTAGGAGAATCAGATATTTTCATCATTGTGCTCTTAAGATCATGTGGAATATAACCACTAGCCTCCCCAAAGGAGCACTTGAACAACAAGTTGTATTCAAAGAATGTAACTTAGGGAAGTAAATAAATTACACATTCCATGATCAGGAAAATAAAGCACATATAGTCATGGAAATGATCCACTTTAATGTTTGTGGACCATTCTTGACAACCTCCACTTCTATGCAGGGAAAATTTTAAGGATACAAATTTATTTTAATGTTTAGAAACCTTGGTGAATGTTACTAGTCAGTAACATAAAAAGTATAAAATGTTTGCAGATAATTTTTTAGAACTATTCATATTGATAATGATTTTATATAGTGTTTGTAAAATTTTGGAAACATTTAAGGTAAAAGAGTTTTATATTATAAAATTTGGGCTAATCATTTTTGAAAAAAAAGGAAATTGGCGAATATTCTTTTTGGAAAAAACATGGAAAATTAGCCCACCTGTGAATATTAGCTCTTAAAATTTTCCTTGATCATAAACATAGTGTTACAAAACTTCTATAGGGACAAGATTTTTCTTTAGGTCAGGAATGAACATGACATCCTTGAGACTGGGGGGAACCTGAATCCCTCTAAGGTGATTGTACCAATCTGACATCTACACATATTTTTCCTCTAGGTCAATTAAAGAATGGTTATTTCTCATCATGTGCAAGGATGCACTTGATTCCAAGCACCACACGCTCGCCATCACTGTGTTGGTCATGCATGGAATGAGGGTAAAGTCAAGCTTGAACTTTGAAGCCAAATGTTCACTTTATTCCCCTCCTGAGGTCTTCTTGCTTTCCTTCTTTTGTGAACACTTCCTGGCTTAGTGCCTAAATTCATGAAAATGGAAGTACATCATTTTTGACAAATATTTCTTCTTTCACCTTTGACTGGTTTCTAGTTTGGATTCAAATTTCTTCCCTTTTCCCTTATTTACCTTTTCACCTAACGAAAATTTTTATTCATCCTCACCCTCAGATGAAGTCCCATCTCTGGTATGCCGCCTTACTTCCTCCACTACCAATTCAGATCATAAGCATTACCAACTCGGTAGTTTCTCCCTCCCATTCACTGAAAATTTATAGCTATGCCAGCTCTTGGGAAGGCCTGGAAGGGCTAAGGTTACCAAGAATTCCATAGGGAAATTAACACTGACCACACTAAGTGCATCATGACATTGTGTAAACTTTCTTAAATACTGTCAAATTGTGTCATTCTTCTACATCTTAATACTTCTAATTTCATCCTTGAGTGCCAAATCCGTGTGGTCTCTACTATTATCGAAAATTTATTTCCTTTTTTTCCACACCATCAATGGATTTTCATTTTCGTACTCCATCCAATATTATTCTCCTTGCCTTGTATGCATATTTATTTCACTTAGCAAGGTTTTGGGAATCATATGCTTGAGGTTCTGCAATCATAATCTTGATTTATTCGAGAAATCAATTGCCATCCTATGTTGCCTCCATGTGGTCCTTACATGGAACAAAATTGGAGGTTCCTTCCAAGGCATACTCTATTCTTAGTCCCCTGAAGGCTGTATTCTAATATCTAAAGAAATCCTGCTATAGTGATCTTCAAATTCGAACCTCCGAGAAACAACTTTGAATTTCTTGCTCTAATGTGAATGCATCTTTGATAACACTTATAAATTAGGCTGTATATTTGAAACTTGTCATGAATTTTTAATCAAAATCAGAAGACAAAAACTTACACTACTGCTCTTCAAACATTAATTCAGAATTAGAACAAAAATCTTAGACATGGAAGAATCAATAACACACATACAACAATTATTTTTATCTATGGAAAGAAATATTTTTTAAATCCTAATTATCACTTGCATTTACCAAATGAATATAGAAATATTACATTTTTTTTTCCTAACTTATCTCACCCTGCAAGTGCATAACGTATCTCTCTAAACGCCTATGACCCAGACTTAGTCAAATTTTACCTCAACTTGAGCTGCTATTTCCTCTCATTGTTCCTTGAGGAATTAACTCCTATTATTTATGAAATTTCCTCAGTTCAATTGTGCAATTCCTTTAGGATGATCATCTTACTGCACACTCAAGTTTCATATACAACTCATGTTACACAAACTTGGAATCTCCACCACAAATTTGTAACTCGAATTCTCTGCACGCACTAGATCTTTTTGGATGATTGATTAGTTTGCTATATGATCACTAAGTTGGAGTCAAGTCCCACTGCATAACTTACCTTCAACTAGTTATTCCAAAAGTTAGAACGAGTTTAACTAAAAACAACTTGAGATAACCTATCATGATTAATAAAAATTAGAAACCATACATGAAGAACTAAACTCTGACTCCTCCAATAAGAATTTATTGAGTAAAATTGGTGAAACAAGCCATGTCACACAAGTTAACACCATCCAAATTGTTTGTTGATATTTAAATTCAATTTTTCTCAATTTAATCAAGGGAAAATAAAATTAACAAATTCTTACCGCATTTTTCAACAAGTCATTAACATTTGAAGTTGATATTAATAGACGTGGGTCCTAGATATTGTGGGGAGGAAGCATTTGTATTTCTAATAAACTTTGGACAAATATTTTGGCACAATCAAATGTCTACGGACATGCATTTGTTCTCCACAGAAGCTTCCACTAAACAACACAGTGCATTTTTTGCAAAAACCTCTCAATATTTCATTTTATGAACCTCTGCACTCCACAAAATCTTTTTGTAATAAAAGAAGCATTTCTGTTGCACACAATCTACTAATATAAAAACACATTACAATTAAAATATCCCTGAGCACTTCCCCATTCTGCATAGATTCCACATATGCAATTATTCTTTACATAACCTCTCCACACACACCACCACCTCTCCACAACCACTTCCACACTCAAAAATTCACTTCAGTTAGTCTATAACATTCGAAATTGATATTAATTAATGAAAATATGTTGTCAAATATGTTCCTAAATAATAATTAGAAAAGATATTTGTATATTTATTATTTTAATAAAATTTCCATGAAGATTTCAGCACACTTAATGTTATATGTACATGCATTTGTTCTCTGTACACGCTTCCTCTGGACAAACAACTTTGTACAACCACCTTCTCACAACTCCCTCTTCACAACTACTTTTATAGTTGTAAAATATGTTCTTAAATAATAATTAAAAAATATATTTGAATAGTTATTTTTTTAGTACACCTTGCACAGATATTTCCACACATCTGGGGAACGAGGAACTCAACTAAGACCAAGGGCTAACATTTTCCAACTCCTTTCAATGCAAATATTGAATTGACTGACTTCATTACATGCAAATGAGACCCAATTCTCCTACACATACTACTTAATAATATTGATTGTAGATTTGTTCATCCTTCCCCTAGGGCCTACGTAGAAAACATGGAACCATAAAAATGATGACATCATTTAGCATAGCACTAACATAACATTGTCACATAACTACAGATCATGTCGATTGAAAAAATGGATTATTTAATATTGCATAATAACATTAGCTATAGTCCAAAAGTTATGATAATTGTTAAAAAATGATATTACCTCCATCGTCACCCCCATAAATGTCAGATCACCCATGTCTATACAAAGGACACCCATTTCTCTCGTTCATACTCCATCCCATGGGCAATAAATATTTCATACAATGAAATAGTACAAATAACTGCATCATTGATCAGTGTGATAGAACTCACTATGAAAATCACCCTAGTAGTCCTACACATACATTGTCCTTCGCAGAACAAAACATAATAATATTAATTCAATATTTTTTTAGTGCTATCCCCCCCCCCTTCCCACACCCCACCACTAGGGCCTATGTAAAAACCCTGGAGCCACATCTAACATCATTGAGGAGACCACTAACATAACCTTGTCACATAACTACACATTACATGGAATGAAAACATGTTTTATTTGATATTGCATAATAACATTAGATTTTGTAGCCCAAAGATTACGATAATTGTTAAAAGAATGATACTACCTCCCTCTACACCCCTACAAATTTCAAAGAACCCATGTCTATGCAAAGGACCCCCATTTCTCCTGTGCATACTCCATCCTCTGGACAATAAAATTTTCACACAATGAAATCGTACAAATTACTGCTTCGTTTATCAGTGCGATAGAACCCACCATGGAAAGGACCCGAGTTCTCCTGCACATACTCCATTCTTCTCAGAAGGAAACATAGTAATATTAATTTGACATTTGTTCAACGTGCCCCCCCAGGGGTGTATTAAAACAACAAGAAATGACATTTATTCACACATCATTGAGAAGAGCACTAACATAAAAATGTCATGTGACCACATCAATTCATGCATCATTGAGCATAGCACTAAAACAAAAATGCCAATGTTATAGCACTCAACAATGCAATGGAAAATTTATTTTGATTTTATTTAAATTACTTTTATTTTAATTTTAAAATGAATTTTCAAGCACTAGAAAAAACAAAAATAAAATACTCTGGACTAGAGAAATTATGTCCCGTCAGATCTTCCTTATCCGATGAGAAATTAGGATGAAATTTATTGAAATTCAAAAATTATTTATGAAATTATGAAAAAATACAAATATTAAGCAATTTCCTGGAAGTTTGGTTAAAATTTCCAAAACAAAACCAACTAATGCATAGTGAACACAACTAGACTGCGAGGAAAATGTTATATTCCCTCACAATGTGTGGGTCCTAGATATCATGGGGTGGAAGCATTTGTTGTGAAACATGATCCTAAATAAGAATTGAAGAAGAGATTTGTACATTCATTATTTTAATGAGGTTGAAAGAATGGAGTTGGGTTACTCGTTTTGGCGGCACAAGGGCATGTTTTGGTGAAAAAAGGAAGATCGATCGAGAAATTATAAGTGCTCGATAGAGCCATTTTTATGTTTTTGATCAAGATCCTCAAGCACTAAAAAAATACCTTTATTGAAAATTAAAACTAATTGCCGATGAATCTCCTTTGTAACCCTAGGTTAGGAACTCGATCAAGCCTTAAAGATGGAAATTTTAAAATTTATTTTCATTTCAATAATGATATGAAAATATTAAAATTGTAAGTATTTGATAGTTGAAAAATAAGAATGAAATTTAATTACTTATTACAATTGAATAGGTAGTTAACAATGGTGTGGATTAATTTCACATTACATTTCTAGTGTTTTGGTGTACAGATTTGAGAAAGGATTTTAGCACATTTGCAATTGAAATTGTAATATTATTATATTTATACTTTGTAAATTAATATTTTTTTTTTAATATTGATTTAGGTTTCAATGTTATATTTAAATATAAATTGATTAAACATACTAATATTTATCAATTTGATTTTAATAAAAATTATATTTTTTTAGAAGTGTAACTCAAAAATATTAATTTGATGTTGCTCAAAATGTTTATTTTATAAAATTCACTAAAGAGTTAATCAACACGATTCCCTTCATCATAATCGTATTTAATAAAATAAAACACACACACACACACACACACACACACACACACACACACACACACACACACACACACACACACACATATATATAGACAGATATATATATGATCAGAAAAAAAAATAAAAAAAATTGTACTAATAATTAACGTAGTTGTAATAGTTTTAAGCTATAATTAATATAGTTCTAATTGATGTAATGGTATTTGCGTTTGTAAATCTCTTTGAACCTATAAAATGTAAGTGCAATAAATTTTTTCCTCAGTCTCGACAAGTGTGAAGTATATATAGAAATTTTGACTCATGAGTTAGTTTTGCAATATATATTTCTAAAATATAAATCATAAGGGTATCATAATTTTTAAAATATTATTTGACTAATTTAGATTGAAACATTCATAGAAATTATTCTTATAATATTATTATTATAAAATTTTGTTTAATTTAGTTTGTTGTTTTATTTATCTATTAATATTTGATTTATTTATTTATAAAAACATACATAAAAAATTTATAAAATGAATTAAGTATAAATATGTTATATTTAAAATAAAAGAAATAAGCAAATTATCATTTTTTAAGAATTAAAAAAGTTGAAAAAATAAAAATAAAATATTTAAAGAAATTATCTATATATTATTATAAATTATTTATTTTTCTTGGTAAATAAAATCAAATTTGGATTTATAATTAAGGAAATTTGGAATAAATAAATGTTATAATTTGCTTAAAGACACGAATTGAGAGGCTTTGCTTTATTTTCTATTTTTAAGATAATTATGATATCTCCATCTAGCTTTAGGGTCGGCTGAGCCTCTAGCTCGACCAAGCCTCTGATTAACCACAATGTAACGCCCTCCTCCCACATATACCCAAGTAATTGACCAGTTGGGGTAAACATTTGATGAGAGACTACTATGATCTGATTCAACCTCCTAGGTCACCTTAAGCAAGTGGAACTGATAGAACACAACTAAATTTACCATCCAGAGATTCTACAAAACCTCAAGGAGCTACCCCACCTTTCCAGGTGACCAACCCTTGAGGAAACTCAATATTTCAAGGACTTAGAGCCCTAGTCACTCCCTTTCCAAGCCCTCCAAGTGACTAAGCATCCCATTCGTTCCCATGTGCCTACTTGGGTGTGATTGTAGCCTTTTTCTTCCTTTTATATGCCAACGATTGTGATATTTAAGTATAAATTCCAGGGCTGCGACCGAGTCACTTAACATAACTTCATGGAATTTACATAAATGAAAAGAAACATAGAGACAATGATGCCAATATAAATTCTTGAACAAATATTTCACTAGACCCCTACTAGCCATGATAGGCATTTCATCAAACATGTCAAAAATATTTGTTCTAAAGGTCCTAATAACATATCAGAGCATAGGGGTCTTATACCTATAAGAGAATCTCTAAGAAACATTGATTCCTTATCACATTAGCAACATTATCATCTATTAGGTCATAGACTCATTGCTCAATCATTTACAAATCAAAACAGGATGAGAATCACACATTTTGACTATCATAAAACATATTCATAATCAACCTATAAAATATAGAAATAATGAGGATACAACAACCATAAATTCCACATATAATACATTACTTTTACATTGAAAATAACAAGGAAATGAACTCTTATTAATGAATGCAAAATCCAACCCTGCATGGGACTACCACATTCCACCCAACCATCGATTGGTTAAGCAAAATCTCTTTTCATTGAATCACCCCCATGCCATATTCTAGGCACGAATGTGGGACAAAAACATAAAGAGCCCACCAGGGCTTCATGAGGCTAAACCACGTCACCCTCATCAATATAATAAGTTTTTACCGCAATCCTCACAAGATCACTAGGATATAAACAGGCATGGATGTCATCGAATATCTCTACCTAATGCGTGAGGAATTTTCTTGCCTTAGAGTCTCTAGGCTTTATCACAATTGATAGTATGGTCTAGGAATCACTAGGTCACAATCGCAACACTACCCTCCAAGATTTACCATATATCTTTCCATTCATAGACAAGGATTCTTAGGCTTGATAAAGGGAAAACCACTTAGAGTCTTTACCGTATATCCCACCATTCATTGGTCGAGTATTCCTACACCCATCGAGGCACACAATACCTTGATTTAATGCAACACACAATCCTCTTTAGGGATCACTAGGCCAGAGGATTTACTGCAATACACAATATGGTTTAGGGATCACTAGGCCATGTGTTATTTCTTTCATAGGTCCACCTCACTAATCTTAGAATCCATTTGGAAATCCAACTCAAACAAAACATGAGAACCCCATCACACCATGTCTATCTAGAAATGGCAAGGCAAGGTTGAAAAACACTCTCACACTTGGAGAAATCCATGCCCATGAAAACAAGAGAAGTAAGAACACACATGCATAACCATGCATGCCAAATATAGAAATGAAGACACACATGAAAATCGATACCTACAAGTAAGCACATTATAGCTACGTGATCGTCCTTTCTCTTGATTGGTATTTTTCTTCCTCTTTGCCTTCTTTTTATTTTTCTATCTAATGCTCAAGTGCACCAAGAAAACTCTAATTATCCAAGAGTGAGAGAGAGAGAGAGAGAATAGAGAGAGAACTCCAAAACTGAACTACCTAAAAGACATGAACTGAGCTTCATAAGCTTTTTTTATTAATGTGGCCTTTATTTTCTTCATCTTCCATTATTTTCCTTCATTTTCCTCCTCACATTCAACCTATGACCTTTCACCTTCCTTTTCTCCTAATTTCCATTATTTTCATAAATAAATTGCAAAAAAATTAACTTTGCCTTTCCAAAGCCTTTTCCATTGTATTTGCCAATTTCCTTAGCCATAATAACCAAAATGACACCCACAATAGAATTTTTTCCCAACATTTAACTTGGAATAAGTTTCCCATAACTTTGGTTATTATTTTTCCTTTATTAACTTTTATTACATGAAATTTTCACCAGGGTTGTTATAGAACCCACCCCCATGAGGGAACATCGTCCTCAATGTTCAATGACAACTATAACCAACAAGATTGTTGAAAGAAAAATATACTTCCAATGGAGCTTTATAAGTTATCTCATTGCACTATTTAAAATGATCAGCCGGGAGAGAAGCATACCAACATGGCAACATAACAACATGACACAAATAATTACTTAATCCCCATACCTCTTATAACATATTTATAACATAGTTGGTGGCACTATTTACATCCATAAACATATGTACATATACCAAAACAGATTGGTGTATTGGAGTAGGTTCTCTTATTTTACATCAAGAACAACAACAATCTTGGTGGTTTTTTCTCGAAAGTGTTTCCACATGAAAACCCTTTTGTCCCTTGTGTATGATACTGATGCTGTGTATACTGGTATGTTAATTTCATGTTGCCTCCATATTACATACTGTTGTTGATTAGACGAATGGGTCCCAAGCTTTAATAAGAAAAGTAAATATGCATACAAGTTTAAAATTAGCCTTGGTACTTATTCATCCCCCCTCTTAGTATTATCATTTTTTCCAACACATGATTTTTACAATATATTAAAAACATGATTTTCAAGGCACTAAAATGTTAATACTAATGCATACATTTAAAATAACACAAATTCATATGTACTCTAAATGTAAATAATTACTCCTCATGTGCAGAATCTACTAATATCAAATTTCATGTTGACTAACTCCAAAAGAGTTGAAAAGACATTACAATTGAAATATTCCTTCGTACTTCTATCATTCCACTCAAATCTCGCACATCCCTCACTCTGCTTATGCATTTGTTCTTCGCATAACCATTGCACACACACAACCATATCAACATGAATTCTTCTAGACAACTACTTCTGGAATCGACAATTCCTTTTAGTTAGTCATATAGAAATTAGGTTGTAGATTTGCAACTCATCATTAAGTTTTAATCAAAATCAAAAGACAGAAACCTACACTACCGCTCTATTGGCATTAATTCACAATTGGGAACAAAAATCTCATACATGTAGGAAGAAAAAATACACATGAAACAAGTATTTTTTATGTGGGGAAAGTAATCTTTTAAAAATGCCAATGCCTGCTTGCATTAATCAAATGAATAGATATGCATTATAATTTATTTTCTCAACTATTGTCACCTTGCAAGTGCACAACATATATCTCTTCTCACTGAGGGCCTCTAACCGATACTTAGTCAATATTTTCCTCAGCTTGAGCTCTTAGTTCGTTGCATTGTTCCTTGAGAAATTAGTGCCTATTATTTGGGAAAATACCTCAACTGAATTTTTTAATTCCTTTATACTGATCATATGACTACATGCAATGCATGTACACTCAAGTCTACTGTACAACTTATGTTACAATACCTTGGAATCGCCACGTCAACTGGGTAAATTGAATTAGTTAACTCATTGATCACTGAGTTGGACTAATGTTCCACTACACAACTAACCTTCCACTAGTTCCTCCAAAAGTTGGAATGAAACTCTAACCCACCCAAATCAAATTTATTGAGTCCACTGGGTGATGCAAGCCGTCTCAGACAAGTTAACATCATCCAAGTTGTTTGTTGATATGGAAATTCAAATTTTCAAAATTTAATCAAGGAAAAATCAAATTGAGACTTTATTGCTGCATTTTTCAACACTCCCTCTCATAAAAAAATGTATTATCAACCATACTCAGCCTACACTTGTGTAATTTGAACTTCCCTCTTGACAAGGTCTTTTTCAAGGTATCAACATCTTATTCCTCTATCATATGTACTACAACAACATTATCTACCTATGCACACAGTCCCATAAGTGGTGATACAAGATATCTATATGCTTGGATCAATCATGAAAGACAATATTTTTAGAGAGCTTGATGGAACTTTGATTATTACAATAGATCATATTTGGATCCATCATCTGACCAAACAATTGAGCAAGTATATTTCTCATCTAGATCGCCTCACATGTTTCTTCATTGGTAGCCATTTATTATGATTATGTCAAGATAAGTGTCGCATATATTTGCTTCCTGTTGTACCAAGTAACAATTGTGGACCCAACACTGAAAATTCCACCTGATGTACTCTTTTGGTCTCATGGAATCCCCACCTAATAAGCATCTGTGAAGCCACAAAACTTCACTCCCTCTATTTGTCTATACCATAGTTCAAACTAGGAATTGTTTTTGAGATATCGTAGAACATGCTTAGGTTCCCTTAAGAATAAGTTGGTTGGCCTAAGTGGAGATTGGTTCATATGGCTGACTGCATAGCACATATATGGTTGTTTGTTCACAAGATACATTAGTGAACCCACCAACTCCATGTAAATAGTAGAATCCACTTTCGCACCTGAAATAACATCTACTTTCCTACAGTTGGTTACTAGAGGTGTCTCCATGGGTTTGCAACTTTCCATGTGGAACCTCTGAAGTATATCATTGGCATACATACCTTGAGAGACAAACAATTCCCCATTTCCTTTCTAAACATCCAATCCTAGGAAGTAGTGCATCAGAACCATGTCCTTCATTTAAAGCTCTCTTGCGAGGTTCTCCATGCAGTATCTAAACAACTTCCCATCACAAGTTAAAATCACATCATGAACATATAAGAAAATAAAAAAAAATTACCTTCTACCAATATATCATAGACAATTGCATCCACTTCACTTGTCGTGAAGCCTAAACCAGTGAGATAACTATCGGTCACGATATACCAAGAACAAGGTACTTTCTTGAGATGGTAAAATGCTTTCTCGAATCTGCACACATGAGACTCCTGATCAAAAGTCTCAAAGCCTTCTAGTTGCTCCATATACACCTCCTCCTAAACAACTCCATTGAGGAATGTTGTTTTCACATCCATCTGGTAGATTTTCCACCCCATCTGTGGATCCAAAGAAAGGAATGATATGACAGATGAGTACCTTGATACAAGAGGAAATATATCCT
Organism: Pinus taeda; assembly: GCA_000404065.3. Classification (NCBI taxonomy): domain Eukaryota; kingdom Viridiplantae; phylum Streptophyta; class Pinopsida; order Pinales; family Pinaceae; genus Pinus; species Pinus taeda. The sequence continues at coordinate 125,845 of APFE031277184.1, read as the reverse complement.
CATAGTCAATCCCCTCAACTTGAGATTACCCCTTGGCCACAAATATGGCCTAGTACTTTTATATGCTTCTCTATGCTTCATACTTTACCTTGAAGATCCATCTCAAAACCACAACAGAATTATCTTCTAGTCTTGGAACCACTTACCAAACATTTTTCTTTACAATGTATTCATATTCCTCCACCATTATGTCAACCCATACATGTTTCTTTATTGCTTCCTCGAAAGAGGATGCCTCAGTCTCTACATTCTTAGTCATTAGATCCATTTAGCCAGTGTATTTATCTGGCGATATTCTCTACCTCAGATGATTTCAAGGAGTACCCAGATTCTCCCTCACATCGTACATAAGTCTCCCAGCCTTCCTGGTCCTTTTCCTACCTTCTCTAGATGTTTTTCCTTGACTGGTTGTCTCCACTCTCTGCTCCTGAACTTATGGATTATCCAAAACATCTTGAGGCTCCTCCTTTGGATCCAAAAGCTTCTCTTCTAGTGTGTTATGAACTTCTCTCAAGGGAGCACCACATCACTTTTCCTTCATCAAATTTTACATCCCTTCACACAACTATCATTTTAAGGGATGGTAAGTATACATGGTAGTTATGGAGTTTATGTGTAACCCATAAATACGATGAATTCTATTGTCGGATCCAGATTCTTGCTATATTCTTTGGTGACATGGTAGTAAACAAAGGATTTGAAAACACTAAAGTGCAGCACATTCCACTTTCTCCCCAAGAAATCCTCCTCCTACTTAATCATGCCAAGAATTCGATGAGGATTCTGATTCTGCAAATAGATTGTTGTTTTGCATGCCTTGGCTGATAAATGTAGAGTAGGCCTTCATCATGCAAAATCACCCTTGTTTCTCCCACAATGAAATGGTTCTTCCTCTCAGCCACCGCATTATACTGTGGATTGTGGGGTGCTTTCAACTCTCATTGAATGGCTTAATTTGCACATAATGTTTTGAATTCATTCAACACGTACTAACCGCCTTTATCACACATGAGTTCCTTCACATTCTTTCTCGTTTCTTTCCCAACCTATGCCCTGAATTTTGTGTCATATGAGAATGTCTCATCCTTCTTACAAATGAAGAAAATACAACACTTCTCTGATAATTCATCAATAAAAATGACAAAATGATTTTGCGTAGCAGCAGGGAAAATTTTAGGGGTTAATATTCGCCCATAGGCTATTTTTCTATACCTTTTCCTCAAAAAAATATTCGATAATTTCCATTTTTTTCTAACAGTGGTGCACCCAAAATTTATAGAATGAAATTATTTTACCCTAGAAATCACCAACACATTGTATATAGACTATATAAAAATATTATAAATTTGAAAATGTTTAAAAAAATATCTCCAAACATTTTATAGATTTCATATTATGGACTAGTGGGATCCGAAAAGGTTTCTAAACTTTAAGATAAATTTCCCTCCTTAAAATTCTCCCTGGCTAAGGCATCCAAAACAATAATCTATTTGCAGAATCAGAGTCCTGATTGCATTCTTGGCATGATTACATAGGAGGAGGCTTTCTTGGGGAGAAATTTGGATGTGTTTCACTTGACTATTTTCGGGTCCTTTTTTTACTATGATGTTTCCAAAAATTCAAGGAAGAAGTTAGAGCCAAGAGCAGAATGGAGGCATTTGTGCATTACATAGAAACTCCCCATAAATACCATGTGTTCTAGCCATCCCTCAAAATGACAATTATGTGAAGGCATTCAAAATTTAATGAAGACAAAGTGATGTGGTTCTCCCTTGAGAGAGAGCTTCATATATGACTAGAAGAGAAGATTTGAGATCTAAAGGAGCAACCTCGAGAAGTTTTGGAGCATCCATAAGTTTTGGAGGAGTGAGTGGAGACAAGCACTCATGGACAAACATTTAGAGAAGGTAGGAAAAGGATTAGGGAGGATATGAGACTTATGTAGGATGAGAGGGATAATGTGGGTGCCCCTTCAAATCATCCAAGGCACAGAAGGTCAGGTGATCAATACACTAGCTACATGGATCTAATGACCAAGCTTGTAGAGACTCAGGCATCCTCTTTCGAGGAAGTAGTAGAGAAACCTATATGGTTTGATGCAATGGTGGAAGAATATAATACAATGTAAATAAAAATGTTTGGGAAGTGGTCCTGAGACCACTAGATAAATCAGTTTTGGTTTTGAGCCAAATCTTCAAGGTAAATCATGCAAGAGAGAGAAGAATTGGAAAGTACGAGGCCATATTTCTGACCAAGGGGTACTCTCAAGTAGAGGGGATTGACTATGGGGAGACCTTTACTCTTGTAACAAGGTTCTCATCCATAAGATCAATTCTTTCTATGCCTGCACAAATGAGGTGGAAGATCCCCTAGATGGATGTGAAAACAACATTCCTAAATGGAGTTATTGAGGATGAGTTGTATATCGTGAAACCGGAAGGATTTTAGACTTTTGATCAAGAGTCTCATGTGTGCATACTTGAGCAAGTGTTTTATGATCTCAAGAAATCACCTCATTCTTGGTACACTAGGATTGATAGTTATCTCATTGGTTTAGGATTCACCAAATGTGAAGAGAATGCAATCCTCTACCATATCTTGGTAGAAGGTAATTTCTAGTATTATTTTCTTATAGGTTGACAATTTTATTTTAACTAGTGATGAGCAGTTGATCAGATCTTTCATGTAGGACCTTGCAAGAGATCTTGAAATGAAGCACATGGGTTTCATGCACTACTTCCTCAGATTGGAATTATGGAAAGGAAATGGGGAACTATTTATCTCTCAGGGAAGGTATGTCAATGAGATACTTCAGAGGTTCCACATGGAAAGTTGCAAACACTTCGAGACACTTGTAGCAACCAATAAGAGGAAAGAGGATGTCATTTATGGTGAGAAAGTGGATGCTAATATTTACCAATAGTTGGTGGATTCACTAATGTATCTTTTGAAGACATAACCATATATGTGCTATACATTCAACAAAATGAGACAAGTTATAGCTAGGCCAACCAAATTATTTTGGAGGGAAACTAAGCATGTTCTACGATACCTTAGAGGCACCACCTAGTTTGAACTATGGTACAACAAAATAGAGGGAGTGAAGTTGTTTGGCTTCACAAATGCATATTAGGTGGGGATTCCATCAAAGAAAAAGAGTACATGAGGTGGAATTTTCAGTGTTGGGTCCACAATTGCTTCTTATTACAATAGAAAGAAAATATATGTGCCACTCAGCTTGACAGAATTAGAACACTCAGGAAGCATAGGAGGAAATCTAGATGAGAAAGATATGTGTTGGATTTTTTGGTCAGATGATGCATCCAACTGTGATCTACTATGATAATCAAAGTTGCATCAATCTCTCTGAACTCTTTTTTTTCATGATTTGTCAAAGCATATAGATATCTGGCATCACCATTTACGGGAGTGCTTTATGAGGCAGATAATGTTGTTGCAGTACATCTGACAGAGGAACAAGATGTGGATATTTTGAAAAAGGTATTTTCAAGAGGGAATTTTGAGCTACACAGGTGGAGAATGGGGTTGGTTGATAATCACTTTCTTGATTAGAGGGAGTGTTTGAAAATGGAGCAATAAATTCTCAATTTTATTTTTCCTTGATTAAATTGAGAAAATTTAAATTTCCACATTAGCAGACGACTTGGAGGATGTTAACTTGTGTGAAATGCCTTGTGTCAACCAATTTACTCACTAAATTAAAGTTAGAGGAGTTATATTTTAGTTAAAAATTTTGGACGAACTAGTGGAAGGTTAGTTGTGTAGTGGGACTTCAATCAAACTCGGTGATCATCTAGTTAACTGATCAATCTACCCAAATTAGCTAGTGCATGTAGAGAATTCGAGTTACCCAGGTGAGGTGGAGATTCTGAATTAGTGTAACATAAGTTGTAGACTAGTCTTTAGTGTACATATGTTAAATGCAGTCCGTTAATTAGTCTAAAGGAATTACAAAATTCAAAAGAGGTATTTTTCTAAATAATAGGTGCTAATTTGTCAAGGAACAATGCAACGAACTGGGAACTGTAACTAAGGAAAAAATTGACTTGGTATGGGTCAGAGGGCTTTAGTGAGGAAAGAGATAAGTTATGGACTTGCAAGATGACCACAATTGATAAAATAAATTGTGCTACATCTCTATTCGTTTGATTAATGAAAGCAAACATTGGGGATTTTAGCAAATTACTTTCCCTAGATAAAAATACTTGTTGCATATGTGCTATTTCTTCCTGAATGTCACAGTTTTTGTCCTAAATTGTGAATTAATGTCCACATAGCTGTAGTGTAGGTTTTTGTCTTTTGATTTTGATTAAAACTTCATGAGCAGTTGAAAATGTACATCCTAATTTCTACATGACTAACTAAAAGGTGTTGTCGATTCTGCAAGTAGTTGTGTGGGGAAATTGATTTGGAGATGGTTGTAAGTGTGTAATGGTTATGCAAAGAACAAATGCATATTCAAAATGAGGGGTGCACGATATTTGAGTGGAATTCCAAAAGTGTGAAGGAATCTTTTAATTGTAATGTCTTTTCAACTCTTTTGGAGTTAGTCGACATGCAATTTCATATTAGTAGATTGTGCGGAGGAGAAATAATTATTTAGATTCAAAGTACATAAACATTTGCATCATTTTAAAAGTATACATTAGTATTAATATTTTAATGCTTTGAAAATCAAGTCTGTAATAGATTGTACAAAGCATGGAGGTTCGTACAATGAAAGCTTGAGAGCGTTCTACGCATAGTTGATGTGATGTAGTCTTGAACATATACATTTTGTGTTATGTTGAAATTATATGAAAGTAATGTTTCTAGATTTGATGTTTTACTACTTATGTGGTTTTATGAATGTGTGTATAGGTGTGTAGTTGGCGAATTGGATGGTGAGCAGATTAGTCTTTACCTGCAAGGTCTTTTTCTATTAATCAGTGGACAAACATCGAGATGATAAAAATATGGATTGTGTATTTATCTTTGTATCATGTTTTAGACGAAAAGCACTGGGAGGTGGTGATTTTTAGGGAAATGTGTCTACAAACATTTGAAATAGTTAGTATCGTGGGGGAAAATGCTATTTTCAATGATATAAAAAAAAGCTCACTTCATTCTAATTGTTAGATTTGTGAAATGATAATAATAGTAGTAGTAATAATAATAAATACTAACAATGAGGCCCACGGGGCTTTGGATTGACGATGAATGGTTGCACTATTAAGGCACTCCTTGCGATAGGTCGCTGGTTCAAATCGCCCATGGGTGGTTACCTACCAAAAAAAAAATACTAACGATGAGAGAGATATTGGAATCATAGAGATATATGGATGTCAACTTTATTTCCGATGCATATATTTCATGACATATAGGTGGTGATTTTTAGGGAAATGAATTGCCAAGAATTTTGAAAATGTCAATGGAGGAATGAAAGTTTTATATTTTGATATCGATAGGATCCTTTTCTAATTGTTTTCATATTTCGAGTAGTGGATCGTGTAGAATTTTCTCTTTTCAAATTATGTTTAAGAGCTTGGATTGTTGTCCAAGGTTATGCTTCTTTACATAAATTGTTACCTTAGAAGCCGATAGTGCATCTTCAAAGGTGTCTTAATGGAATTTACGTTAAATAGTGGATGATAGCAGTAGTGTAGAAAAACAAAATCTCTGTAATATTGTAAGCTTTTAAATTGATTCACCTTTGTCAGTTTATTGTTTTCATTTGGTCATTTCTTCGCTAATTATCATGATTATAGTTATAAGTTTAGAATTATTTTCTATGTTAAATTTATATTTCTTATGACATGTATAATGTTGATATTAAATCAATGGATTATGATTACGTTTGGTTTATTCAATTGCTAAATATTCACCTTGTCGTGTGTAGCCGTTTTGGCATAGCTAATAGTATATGCATTTGCTTTATGTTGAACATATATCCCATAGTATTAGTTTCTTTTTCTTGAATTTTATTGTTTAGTCAAAGTTGTTTGTTTATTTCACATGAATCCTAATGTCAAGTGGTGTTTTCTGTCATGAATATTTTTAATTGTTCCGATTTTTGTTCCTTTATTAACATAACACACTCAATTTATTGTCTAGGTACATGCACACATCCTTATTCAATATACTGATACACACATGATATTAAAGTTTATGGTGTTTTTTATGCACCTACGTTATATATTAGAGTAGTACTTGTTGGGATCTGTTAAAAAGACACTTAATGTAATATGGCATAATATTAATAAGTCTTCAATCAATAAAGCATTCATCATTTCTATTTTACAAATTGTATTTGTAGTTGTGCATGTTACATTATGAATTAATGTTTTTATTTCTAGTAATTAAATTATTTATGAGTCTACAAAAATGAAAGAGTTTAAACTTAAATCCTCTTGTGTGAAATAATGTTCTGACCGCATTGAAACTGCGTATCAATTTTTTTGAGAAATATTCGCGCCAAGTCATTCATAAATAAAATTTCGTTTGGTTTTACAAAATAGTGGGGAGCAACTGTCGAGTCTATTTTTCGTAGAAGGCAACTTTAATATTTGAAGCTATTATTGATATTTTTACAAATATTTATATTTGACCTAAAAACGATGGAAATTATGGCATGTTCCTCATGAAATCTAACAGAGATTTTTTCTAACTCGAGGTTGCCACTATCAACTTTTACCAATTAATTTTTTTCACGTCTGTAAAAATAAAAAGTTTAAAATTAAATTCGTTTGTGAGGAATAAGGTTCCCCGCACATCAAAGCTATGTGTCAAATTTTACGATAAATAGGTGTGTCAAAGTCATTCATAAATCAAGTTTAGTTTGGTTTTACAAAGTAGTGGGGACCAGCTATCAAGTCAGTTCATGATAGATGGTAGCTAAAAACATGTTGGCATAATATTTAGTTGAAAATGTCCTTATGCAATTTGCTATTTGTATTTATTATTGATAGTTTTACGGGTCTTCAAATTTGACTTGAAAACCAATGGAAATTTCAACATCTTCCTCATAACATATGGTGATTTTTTTTTGTAACTCGAGGTTATAGTTGTCAAATTTCATGATCTTAGGTGTTGATCGGGTGTTAATACCTTTTCTGTCACTTTTTTATTAGAAAAAAAATTGTTTGTGGTGGTTTTTTGTGGTATTGGAAAATTTTCCGATAGGGATTTTGATGATGTTGAATGCATCTTGACTATCATAAAACATGATTCAAACACTTGTGCTATTAAGATTTTATTAGAAAGAAAGTTTGATTTTGGTAATTTTTCCATGTGGGTTAATTTATTGCCTCACTAGACAATGTCTATTATTGTATATTGTAAGTTTCTATTTCTTATCACATGTATATTAATGATCTCGAAGCAGGAGAAACATGTGAAGTAAATGGAAAAGATTCTTTTGGAATTTCAAATTTTTTTCTTATTACTATTTGTATAGTTGGATTTGGTATCTTTAATTTATATTTATTCAGAGTGCCATGTGTAATGGTTTTAACACAAGAAATAGTAACAAGTGGTTTTTGTGAAGAAAATGGACAATTTTAAAGTGATATGAGATTTGAATATGGTATTCATTGACAAAGTATTTTTTTGTCGAAAATAGAAAATGGGTAGTAGGTGAAGGAAACAATCTATTTACGCTGATACAGTTAACTCACATGATGAGATAAATGATAAATTTGACCAATCAAGAATGTATGAGTGATATGTGAATCTATCAATGGAAGGGAAAGCAAGCAACAAGATTTGGATTACTAAGTTACCAAATGCTCGTGTGTTCGATAGGTCTTTGATTTTAGATAAATTGTTTATCTCTATGCAAAAAAAATTGATTTAAGAAAGAAGGAAATGAAGATAGGAGAAATAAAGGCTCCTCTAAATCCGAATTCATTAAGATGGTTATTCTTGTTAATGGAACTAAACAATTGTTTAGAATTGTCTCATTCAAATGGTTTCTTAGAGCCAGAAGGATGCAGAATTGACATTGCGTGAGAATTCATTTATCCAACTTCTAAGGTTCCTTTTGATGTTTCTATTGTAGATATTTCTTTGTTTAGGAAATTGTTCATATATTTTTCTTGGCTTTTTTCCTGTGTAGTAGGGCTAAAAATTACAAAATGTGTTTCAAAATGCATTTTATATGCGCTTTATGAGACATATAAAAATAAGTGTATTTTTTATTAGGTTGATGCCATTTCAAATGAATTAGTCATTCAGTTACAAAAATTACCCAATAAAAATGGTTTCTTTATGATAGCATGTCTCGTAACACTAATCATGTCAAGACATGCATTTTGTAGTTGACCTTGTAATCCTAGATTCAAATTTTCCAAGGAATTAATGTAGTTCTGATATCCTATATTATGGAAGCATGAAGATTATTTAAATATTTTCTTTAATTCAAGATGTGTTTGGATGGAAAGTGTATTACATGGTAATTGGACAATATCCTCAGTAAATATCTACGATGACTAAGACATTGCTATTTGAAAAAGCAGAATAGGAGTAAAGGGAAAGAAATCAAGTTATATGAACTTATTGTTTTGAACATAGGCCATTGATTTTTCTAATGTTTGTTATAGATAGGTATTTTGTTGCTTAATTGTGTAGGCAATATCTTTGTTGGCTAGATATATTTGAACAGATAAAAAGAAAAACAATTTATTTATTTTCCATTTACTATTGAAAAAGTAGCTGTAAAGAATAGAGTTCACGATAACATTTTTAAAAATTCCTTACATTATTTTAACTCAAGCAAAGAAGAGTCTACTAAAGGCTTTGATAAAGGAAGAATTTTCAAGGAACACCTTGTTGTCTATTAGGGACAACAAAATGTTCTCGAGAAATAGAGATTGCAGCAACGAAAGTCGCAATATATCAACAAAAGGTCAAAAAATGGTAGTATATACTGAACATATTGTTGAAAAAGAGTCATCAGAACAAAAGAAATATATAATAAAAGGGGCATAAATCCTACGAGACAACCTCAAGCCTGAAAATGCAGTGGTGGTGCAACTTCGTCGGTTGGAAAAAATGGAAAACAACAGCTCAAAGCTAAAAATTGGTTTTCGATAGGATTTCAAGTGGTGGGGATTATGAAAATTTCCCTAAAAAGGGAGCATTAAAGAAGCTGTGGACATGGAAGTTGATAAAAATGTACTACTTGATTGGAGATTATTTTTTACGACCATTTTGTTTCATTAGAGGATGGAAATTATGATAGGGGAGGTAAGAGATTAAATATTGAAAGGCTACAAGTTTATGAAAAAAGGTTGTTGATCATACAAAGATGAATGATGATCTATCTCTACTTGCAATGTTAGGCGTGATGAAATTGCATCAATTTAGTGGTCAAGTACTCGTGAGTTCTATTTCTCAAAGAAAAGAAAAAAATATGAAGTTGAAGGAGAAAATAAAAGATCTAGAAGATACACTAAACCTGGGTCCTTTATTGAAGACTCCACCAGTGATACACGGACCGCTATTGCTAATTTATATTCCTTTCATATTCCATAGATATGATAAACATGTCAGTCTTCTGAGTGAAGTGAAATCGTATGTCATTAGTAATATATCAGAAAGATTGTTGATTATTGAATTTGCATGACACATTGCTTTTGACATGTGGCATTTAAAGGAAAGAACTAAGCCTTCTCTTGAATTGGTCAAAATTGAGCTGGAGGGAGACAGTAAATTCATAGACAATAATCTATTAAGTTTTACTCTGAAGCTTGATTCACTCTCAAAACTAGAAAAGTGTAAACAAGGGATCCATAATGTTGATCGAATTATGTAGATTAGGGTTATATGGTCTAAGAAAATAATAACATTGGAGGACATTATTTTTTAGTGTGGACATATAGAAAACCGAAGAGTATATTCTCATCTCAATGCGGTAGTGATTGTTCAATATTAAAATAGACCATGCATTAGATATGATACTGGATTGATTGCAAAGGAAAGGCTGATGGTTGATTTGGAGAATTTGAAATAATCACAAGCAATAGAGTTTGACGACATAATTAATTTTACTTAGACGAAATTAGAAAATGGCTAATTACTTTTGTTAGTGTCAATGAAGATTACTTTGCCTCGGTTTTTCAATTGGAAGAAGAAGCTATAGAAATTGATGAGGATATATTCAATAACATGTGAAAAATGACATTACCATCATTTGGATTAAAGAATTAATTGAAGCAAAAGTGAAGGAATTCGTTGCAAGAAGCCTAATTCTGAGAGATAGCTGAGGGATAAAAAATACTAATTTGTTGTTTTACATATGGTAAGTGTTTCAATACATTATAAAATTTGTTTCTTTTTTTTTGATGAAAAATCATAATCATATTAGTGGAAACAAAACTACATGTTGTAGGATCTTGTAAAACATTCCATCATACTAGTAAATACTAGTAATCACAAAGAGAATAAAAAATAAATGGGAATAGTATGGAGATGCTTAGGCTACCCTTTTCTTCATTTCTTATTTTCTACTTTCTGCCACTCTCCTTGTGAAGGAGTGGTTCTGGGGATCCATTCTTGGAGTTTTCTTGTAAGAGTCCAAGCTTTCAGATACATGGTGTTGTTTGTAACACTGCTCTTTGTTACATCAATATAAATTTTCATCTATGATGTGGTGACTAGGATTCAAGAGCTTCATGTTTTGCTTCATATTTTTCTACCCTTTCTTCTGATTTCTCGACTTCTTCATTGATAAGGGGATCTATTTCCTCTTCATCCTCTTCGTCTTCAAGCAAATGCTAGGGAAATTGGCGTCCCTCTGGTTGCTGCCCTAGTTTCTTCTTGTTTCATGGTTATTTCTTAGCATCGAGACATGTATTTTTCAAATGGCTTGTTTATGAGCATATTCGTCATCTTCAAGTTGTGGTCTCGAAGTCTAGGAACTGATTCTAGCATTCTTTGTTGTGTGTCAAAAGGTTGCGATCCAAAAACCCTTTGTTGAGGTCCACCTCTACATAGATTCTAGAAATAGTTAATATTTTTTCTTCCACTCTTTTTGTATTAGAATTCATATATCAACATAAGAGGTTCTATTGTAGTGGCTACAACACCCTCCAATATTTTGGCTTGCATCCAATTTCAGAGCCTCCCTTGAGTGTTTACTTGATGTTTGCAAGCAATCAGGCTCACGCCATGGGCCCGTGTGAGTCTTTTCACCCTCTTTGCTTGACCGTTGAACAAACGAAATTTGCATGTTTGTCACAATGTCATGCTTGCAACCATGTTCTAGTCATGCACAAGGTTTTCAATTCATGTGTACATGTTGTGTTCGATATGTAAACATCGTCGCACTTACACATGAAGTTGTATGCACTTTCGCACAAGCGTCATCGTGGTTGTTCAACGATCCATCACAAGCATTGCACCTGTCACTCAGACCATCTGTCAATCATGTTGAGCATATGTTGTCTTGATGCTTTGAGGCATCTTGTCCTGAAGTTATGATGAGTGTGTGTTGGAAAAAGTTGCGTATGCACAAACTCACTCACTCACACACTCAATTATTTTTTCCGGTGTTATGACGACTAAATGACTATCTGACAGTTGAGCTTTCACCCTACAATTGACTTGACCGACTATCACCCAAAACAACGCAAAAGTGTCCAACAATCCTTTTCAACCTACATTGCCTACAATCTCATCAATCAACCCTTGTGCTGGTCAACCAGAGTGTTTGACTGGGTAGTGACCCCAAGACTCACTCCCCTAAAAAATTCTAGACAAATTACAAACCTTGCTCGCTCTACTGATAGAGAAAATTGTGTAGACAGATCAAACAATCACCATGTGTCTCTCCTTGTCTCCTTTCCAGGATTGTGCAGCTTTTCCAGCCAATGACCAGTAAGCCGTCCAACTTCTTACCAAAAAATTTGTGCATATTTTTTAGCAAGCCCCTCAGAAGCCCAACATCCCGCTCATCTCAGAAACTGCACAGAGTTTCCCAACAATTCAGCCTCCCAATATTTGTGTAGTTTTTGTCTCCAACAAACCTCGCAAACCACTACTAAATCCCTCCAACAATTGTATAGTTTTTACTCCCAAGCCTTCCCACAGCCTGCTGCCAGCTCCCTCTAGGAATATAGCAATTTTTACTTCCAAGCCTTCCCACAACTCGCTGCAAGATCCCTCCAGGAATTGCACAATTTTTTATGCCAAGCCTCCTCATGCTTGCAACTAGCTCCATCCAGGAATTGTGGAGTTTTTGCTGCCAAGGCTCTCTGCTACCTAAACTACTTCCCTACAGAAATTGCAGTGACCTGCCCTCCATCTGGGCCACATCTTGTAGACAGTGACTCCTAATCTAGGTTGTAGATCACAATCCCCTAGTGACCTCTATGCAATTTTCCCTAGCAGTGCCCGGAGTTCACATCCCATCCTGCAATTTGCCTTGCACAGTTTCCTAGCCTTGTCCTATCTCCCGATCACTTGCATTGAAAAGTGAATGACCATGCGTCATGGTAGACTAGGAGGTTTAAGGATTTTATGTCATCTCGTCATGAGTGACTAAAGATATAGGTACGCAAGCAATCAAACATGTTAAGAGGGAAGTGGAACAGTCACAAGGTCCAGTTCCACCCTCGGGTATAAATAGCCCTCATTTGTACATGCAAAGGAATTTTTCACCTTTTATCCTCCCACCTAGCCTTGAGAGTTTGTAATATTTTATTTGAAGAGCAAGTAGTGGCTCCAATGCCCTGGAAACAAGGTTATTGATGTATTGTATATCAATGTGTCTTCAAACTTTCATTTAATTCATAAGCCTACTCAAAGGCCAACACATTTTCTCGCATGAATTGTAACTAGTTGTAAAAATTAATCTTGAACACTTGTAATACATGTTTCTTTCACATGTGTTAAACAATTGAATTCATTCAACCATTATAATAGATATATTTATGAAAATTTGTTGTATAAGTTGTTAACATTGTCCTTCTTGCATTGGCTACCTTGCAGACATCAACCATAACCTTTTATGACACCTACGATAACAATTCTTACACTCATACAGACTACCTATTGGGTGTTGCACGTGCTATCTTCCTTTGTGTGTTGTGATTGCCGCATCTTGTGTATTTCTCTTTTGGAATTTGTGCATGTCCTGTTGTGTTGTGTGTCTCTGACAAAGTTTTGACTTCCTTCAATTTGACCTGAGACTCACTCCAATCCTCTCTCTCTATTATGAAAGAACCTTGACACAAGTAACACTAGCATTCACTAGGCACACGAACCTCATTGTTCAAAGATAAACCAAACAAATCTCTCATGCTAATAGGCAAGAGCTAATGAAAACATTTAAGATAATGGCAACAGAGCCATCATACCGGACGAGACCCCTACACCAAACGGTATGAGTTCTATTTGGGAGTTCATACCCAGGAGATCCCCTCAATGTTGGTGGGTCCAGTATCGTCAACATTTCTGGTGCTAGAAGGAGGGCCTAAACCTCCGGTTGTTTATGGTTGAATGTCTTATCACACCCATTCATCAATCATATGGTCAAGGTAATAACTTTCACTCCCTCTCACCTGCACGCGACTCTATAGTTGGTTACTCCTCACCTTCGAGGATTCAACACGAAATCTCATATCAACACCTTCAATCCATCCATCTCGTCACCCGCCAATTTGCCAAAGTTGTGGAACTGATCTGAGGAATGCAACATCTTCTATACGCATCAAGAAAGCTAAAAACCACTCCCATAGGGGTTGTTGTATTATCAGTGGAAGAAGCAGTTCTTACCACATGTGAAGGTTTGGTAGAAGATTGTTAAATATGCAAAGGAACCTCTAGTTTTCCGATACAAAGAATGAGACACTCTCTTGATCTTGGGCTTAGACTCTAGTATAGGAGGTGGAGGGGAAGGCAGTGGAGGAGGTAGTGGCGGAGATGAATCGACAGACTCAGAGCCAGAATCGTCAGATTCTGAACAAGAGGAGGAGGATGAAGAGAAAGAAGACATGGCTGACCAAAATTTGGAACGGATGACTTAGGGACTTGTTGACAGTGGTATACCCTCCAAGAAGTTAGGGGATCTCATTGGTAATAAGTCCCAATTAGACCTCAGACCATTTCGTCTAAGAGTCCTAACAATGGGTCGTGCGGTAATGCCTTGACCGTAATTTTGCACACAGGAAAGTAATATGTCCATGTTGGTAGCGAGGGTGTGACAACTGGAGTAATTCAAGCAAGGTGCATGAGAGGTTCTAACACACTAATGGTGATGTGCGTGTGCCCCTTGGAAACCTGTAATAGTACTCAGCTTGGAATGGAACACACAAGCGAAGATGCATGACAAGAGGGAAAGAAAGTTAGCCAGAAATCCAAAGTGATGGTTAGACCAACAACACTTTTTAGAAGGATTCATACATACTTATACAAAATAGGCCATACATGCATGCGTAAGAAAACAAATACATTTACCATTTAGAGTAAACCAAATAGCATAAAATACAATACAACATATGCATGAAACATGTTCACTCTATTATATTAAAAAGTGTAAGTTCCAATCATACAATACATCTATGTCAAACCACTAGTTTGGACAGTGGAATGTTACAGCCACAACTACTTCCTCCTCCAAAGAGATATACCATCTCTACGCAATGGAGAAGCCAAGGTGCATTACAATACTGTCCAAGCTTTCTCTACCATACTCCTATTGAAGCTTGGCAAAGCAAAAGCCTTTTCAATGACTTATGACTGGCTATTTATAGCAAAGGGTGGGGTGGCCCTTCACATTCCCCTTTATGACAGTTCATCTACCCTCATTACTCTTCACTTATTCTATGCCTGTTACAACCAACTATTGACATGTGAACTTACACTAGACAAGATGTTACATTATGATGCACTTGTACACATGTTAGACAAAATTTGTTAAGTAATCCATCCAAGACATCACTATGACTCAGACAACCATGGGACGTTAAACTCTTTAACATCCTTGTGATGATCGATAATAGAAAATTGATGCCAAGGTTCCATGTCCACAATGGTGTCCTTACTCCCATATTGGCATCATTGTCTCCATAGCATCTGGGTACACTAGTCGCGCTCCTCTGTCCAACTCGTCTGATAGCATGTGCATCATTGTGTTCAGTGCAGCCACACCAGCAACATACGTGTGCATGGTGTCTTTAGTGATTGGCAAGTCTCGGCTGGTGGCTATGTGCATCAACTCGTCAAAGTATCAGTCAAGCTCTAGTCGAACCTGTGCCTTTGTCCTTGCCTGGGTGAGAGTCCCAATAGATGGGATCGCATGTGTGTGCACCAAAACATCCATAATCTTAAATACATGTGCATGGGAAGCCTATAGACCACTGATAAGTTGCACGAGCTCTTCATAGTTTTAGATATGACTTTGAATTTTTGCCTTCAGCTCGACCATTCTTAGCTTCATCATCTTAGGAAAATGAAGCGGAGCTCCCTTGTATCTCACTATCCATGTTTTCATTTAATCAACAACAACATGCAAGTTCGACAAGATACATGCTCTTCTAACACATTACTGATTCCATCCATTGGGATGGACAACTCCCTTATGCACGGTACCAAACATGGAATACAACTCGTGCATGACTATGTCAAGGGAAAATACTACATCTAGTATTTCCTTCTTCAATTCTCATTAGGCGGATGTTATAACCAATTATCCTCCCTGCTTAGCCATTTGCAGCTTCTTCTCCATTCGCTCAATCTTAGCTATTAGAAAGCGAGAACTCGAACTAGTGGCTTCGACATATGCTCTGGTAGCGTTAACCAATGATGGTAGATGTTTGTGCACATCAGGAACGATCACTCGTTCTTCATATTGCATATGGGATGCATGATCTTCCAGAGTTGACACTTTACAAGATTGCACAACTCTATGTTGAGACTCGTTGAATGAGATGTTTTGCATCTCTCTTTCTAGCTGATCTCCAAGGATCTCAGTGTCTCCTTGGTCGCTTGGGACTTGCACATCTTCTGGATGAGTGAAGTTGGTGGGTTGACCTCTTCGTGGTGAGGCATGATGTCTATATCTTGCTCCAACTTCTACTGCTCCATATCCATATCCATTTGTTCAAGTGCTTGCTCTATTTCCTGAGCGAAGTCCTTCTCCTACAATGGTTCACCCTATTTTCCTGATGCCAGCTGTTCTGATGTGTCCACTACCTGTACTGGTGTTGTTAGATATGTCTACAAAAGTTGTGCCCCCTGATGTATCTGTTCCTACTGTGCTTCCTTCTCTTATATTCGTAGCTCCTATTCCTTTTGGAGTTGCTCCTTGAACTCATGAAACTCCTTCTATGTTTCTTCCATTCTCTCTTTCTCTCTCCACCTTTCTGTGTTTCCCTTGTCGCACTATTGCCTATTTTCCTCTATAGCTATAGCTACATTCTCCATAAGTGGATCTGCTTAGAACTTGTTTCTTTTCTCTTCCTCCATGTGATCGGCAATCCTCCTCTTACCCTCGTCATGAATTAGTATTGTTCACCTCTACTGCTGCTGCTACTTCTGGTGCTTTCCATGATGTTGCTTCATATTGCTTCGTTATCCATTGCACAGAGAAAATGATCAGTTCATTGAGTTTGGAGGAGTTGTAACCATATCCCCTTGGGTCCTCCACTACCCAATCACATCTCCCATGGATCCAGTTGAACTGTACTCTCATGTAGTGATCTTTCACAAGACAATGAAGGTCATACAAATTGCAACTTCAGAGGTTGAATGGATACTTCTTCATCTGCTCTACTTCAACATCCACATGCTTGAAAATTTGAATCTCATATAACCCAATGTGCAACAGAAGAATGGGCCAAGGTGCCTTCTTCTTCTGGTTGAGCCCAGCTGTCAATCCTGTTGAGATGTTATATGCTACTTCCTACAAGAAGAGCATATCCAAGGGAAACTTTAGTAGAACATACAGAGGCTTCTCTGCATTGTACATCCATATGAAGGTGATGAACGGTAAGGCATGCCAATAAGTTATCTCTATCAATGCCTCCATTGCTACCTTTGACATGCAGGGTGGATCCTGTTCGAATATCATCTTGTAAACTAGGGTGACAAAATGATTGGAAAGTCGTGTGATAACTCCTCTAAAGTTGCATTCTTATAACATCTTGCAATAAGTCTTCACAAAAGTGTTCACTGGTGTCCATGCCCACTTCAAGCCTGAGAGCTCTTGTCTAGCACAGATTACATCCAAGAGGTAGGCAGAGATGTAGATTTCTAATTGCATAATTTTTTATCGCTTTCGAGCCCTTATTACCTGTTCCTTCAGCTAATGAGCAAACATGTTAGACCGCTTAGATGCTTTTCCTTCTCTGGCCAGTTCGTCCAATGCCATCACCCAACTTTGTGGGAAGGTTTCCATGCTTTATTTTCCATACAATCAACATGCAAAGATGACCAAGTATTGGTACGCCTTTTGCAGTATCTTCGTGTTGTAGACCTCATTGGGTGTCATCCTGAATTTAGCCAGCTCCTTCACCCAGTTCTTCAAAATGTCTTTGGAGTTAGCATTGTTGCAGGGTAAGATGAATGGTATCTCCATGATGATCACAAGCTCTGACATCTGATACATCTCATCATAATCCTATGCCCTAAAGGTAGCAATCTCCATCCCACTAACACTGCTCGTTGTCATCGTCTCAAGATTAGTGTGTGGGAAGATCTAATGTATCATGTGTGTGCATGGGAGCACAGGATACATGCATGCAATATGGTACAATCTGGACTTGTGAATGTTAACATATACTTGGAGGTCCTCAAGGTATTCCCCAAATGTGCCTGTAAATGTGTCATTGACCTCTTCCCATTTCAGCTTGATGTGCTTGTCTATAATCAGCTTGGTATATTCATACATCAGTAGACTTCTGGACACTCACTCAACTACTGCTCTAGTTGAGCTTTCGTTAGTGTCCTTTGATCCTACTCTCTTGGAGGCCTTTGATCCTAAACTGCTAAGAGGCAGACAAAGACCAGCTAGATTTGGAGACAAAGCAACATGCATGGCAAGAAATCTATCAGTCAAAACCAAAGCAAATTTGAGGAAAGACATGCATTATACCTGGGGATTGAATGGAAAGGATTACACAATTTCTTCTAGGAGGTTGACTAACTGGCCACCAAAACTGTGCAAAAGGTAGTCTGGGTTGTCTTGGGAGGTTCACTAGCTCCTGGATTTGCGTAATGAAAAATCCAAGCTCACTTGTTGGCTGCTAGAATTGTATAATGTGCAATTTCAGCTAGCAGTGGTTGTAGGCCTAGTGACTCCATTGTGCAATTTTCTAGGTCAATAATCATTGTCCCTCATAATTGTGCAATGCAAGACTAGATGTCAACTACTAGGTAGAAATGTACATTTCCTAAGAGTAAGATAGAGCCTTCCCTCTCACGATTTCCCAACGTTTTCTTGGTGAGGGAATGTTTGGGTCAAGGCTGCCTAAACCCGCTGATGGGAAACTAAAAGCAAATGTGGAGGTGAATGCATGGCAATACTCAGTGTAAGTAGGAGTGAATGATCGTGCATGGAAACAGTGAATGAGATATTAAGAAAATGGAACAACATGGATCTGGTTGAAGTGTATTGCCGAATCAATGACTGCTCGTGCAAATAATTTCACGCATGTGATAGTATTCAGATGCTACCGAAAAGTGAAACACTACTAATAGAAGCTAGTATGCATGTAAATGACACCAACAATTCACAAAAATCAACTAAACAACACTCACACGATCAAAAGCACCAAAAGCGACAGAAATATTGCAAAACACAAGTTAAGACAACATACCCATGAATAGTTGAGCTGGATGTGTCAAAGAGTCATAGATGTGTTGTGAGATGTTAGATATCTAAGATTGATTTGAAGAAATAAGCTCTGATGTGTCAAATAAATAAGTTTGAAGCTCATGACGTGCACGCCACAAAAAGCGACACTTAGAGGGAAGATTCTAAAATGATCTTTGCATGTAACCTCTAGCTGCTAAAAATAGATCCCTTGAGTCTATGGATTCTTTTTGCATGTTGATTTTCCTATTTTGGGAAAAATAAGCCCATTCATGCAAGTCAATTTTTCTTAGTCCTGGGTGGAACCGGTCAACTCAACTACACGTGCAACAGTCTGCTCAGCTTGGGGGAAAAAATGTGCATTTCTGGGAGGGAGCTGGACCAGCTACCCAGGAGATTTGCGCAATTTCTAGGTAGAGTGGTTGACTGCTTTCCATGATTACATAATTCCTAGGATAAGCATCCCTACTGGTAGCAATTGCACAATTTTCTCACGGAAGCTTGACTGGTAGATTTACTCAATTCTGGGGCAGAGTAGGCTGCCAAAACGAATTGCACAATTTTTGGAGGGAAGGTTGGTTTCCCTCCAGAATTGTGCAATTTCTTGAGGGAGATGCTCAACGTACATATAAACCATGTATGGGGAAACCGCTTATGAAGGGGATGTAACAAGCTCTCATGGATAGGTTGTCATTCTACAAGAAAAGCGCTGAAGATTGTGTACTTAACGGAGCAAGGCATGCTGTTGTGAGAGGTTGGTACGGAGACCCCAAAACAAAGCTCGGGAAAATTTTTGGAGGGTGGTTGTAGCCACTACAGTAGGACCATTTTCTCTCTTGGGTGCTTTACACAATATGCCAAAGCAGTCAGAGAAGATGATCACAAAGTTTGACCCTGAAAACACAGTGAATGTAGAAGATCACTGAGACAACTTCTGCCTACAACTGTAGACTCTTGAGGTAAGCTACAATGACATCGCATATAGAATTTTCCCATGTAACTTGGATGGTCACACATCTACATGGTATCACAACTTTCCTGTCAACTCCATATAGAACTAGGGTATGTCCAAACATATTTTTCTGGAAAAGTTTGTTGATGAGAAGACCCTGAACATGTTACTCAATGAATTGGGAAGCCTGAAGGTTATGGGAAAAGAAGAGGTAAAATATTTCAATCAGAGCTTTCTCCACATATTGAGTAAGTTTGCAGCAGACATGAAACCTCATGACTCCATCACCATCGATTAATTTGCATGTCTGCACTGCTGACCAACATTGTGCAGTTTGTCAAGCGAGTTGAGAAACCAAGACTCTTGGAAAATTGCTAAGAGGCAATCGTTGTTGAAAAGGACCTACGTGTGACTAGAGTCATCAAGGATGACAAAATAGAGAAGGAGATGAGAGAGGTGAGAAGGAAGCCACATGCTGCGACAAGAAAGGGTAAGGATATGGGAACAAGTAATATTGAAACCCTTACCCGCCTCATCAAGAACTTGACAACAAAAGTGTCTGAGCTTAAACAACGAAAAACAAACACATCTGCGAAAAACCATTCACCCAAACAGAGACAACGAAGCATGTCATCACGCAGCAATTGTCTCCTAACTAAAAATGTGTAGAGCTCTATGTTTCATCTTGAAAACTGTGTGAATGATGAATTATGTTCATTTCATGAAGATGATCACTCGGAAAGTTCTTGTTCAGACTAGAAGCAAGTTACAGGATCAATATGCAACGAGGAACTTGACATAGACAATAATGCGTAGGGGCAGCCAGGAGATAGAGACAATGACGAAGATGTTGCACTTGATGAGGCATAAATCTTTAGGCATGTGGTAAACACGTATCAGTGCTCGAAAACACCATAGAAGTCGAACACCAAGAAACAACCCCAAAAGAAAAATGATTGTTACAATCACAGAAGTAAGGGGGCTCCCCTTAAACTTGGGGAAGTGAAACAAAGGTTTGAACTACTGAGGAAGGTTCATCCACTAGCCATACAAAATTAGAAAACACAAGTAATCCCATGAAGACAATGAAGACAATGATGGACAAGAGTACGTCTGTGAGAAGAAAATTATCGAACACTCCATCGGACAACATGAACATCAATATTACTGCTTACACATCGGTGAGTCTGCCCCCTATAGATTACAACGTTGTGGAAGACATGAAGAAAACTTGTTCAAACATTTTTTTGATCAAGTTTTCTAAGATCCAGAGTCAGCGGGACATCTTGCTGTGTGCAATGGGATAAACATCAGTCGAAAACACAACCTCTACCAGGAAGGGAGCAAGCACACCTCCGAGATCACTTTAAAATTTTCTAAACACACTCTTAATGGAAAAAGAAAATCATGTTTTCCCTCCATTCCTGCTTTGATTCAAAATATTGAACTATAAGGTTCACAAATATTTGGTCTATTGTGGTATGGCAACAAACAGCATGTCACTCTCCAGTGCTAAAAACATCATTGTGCAACGGAGCAAGACAGCCACTCAGATCATCCAACTTGATCGAACATATGTACCAACCACTAGTGAACTTCGCGATGTGATCATCTTACTATCTCATGATGGCTGAGTTCACCAATGCCTAAAAACATTTGTTGTCGACATACCATAAGTGTATTGCGCACTGCTCAGTAGACACTGGTCCAACATGATGAATGGATACTTTGCTACAGATTGTTCACAGATGTGGCTTCCACACAAGGGAAAAAACAATCAAATCCAAGTGTTATCCGAGAGATATATGAGGCACAATGTCACTCCCATCAATGGTTAAAATGAACAATTGGCCTTCACTGAACTCATGTTTGGCAATTGCCTATTGGAAACAACACTATGGTGGTATCCCTCACATCCAACCCCAACCTCGCCAGACACGTAGTTGGGTCTCCTTCTTTGCCCAACTGATGGAAATGGAACATGTACAATACATTCTAACATTAGTAGTGATAGAAGTAGCAACATAAGTAGTATTAGCAATAACATTAGCAATAGTGTAAGTGTGTCAAATGGTTTGTGTATAGATGAGTTGTGGACCATGTATTTCGATGGATCTAAGACACAGGATAGCTAAGGAGCTGGGTCTATCTTGATCGACCCAAACAACAAGAATCATTTGTTCTCAAGTCACTTGGAGTTTGAGTGCACAAACAACATTTCTGAATACGAAGCACTCATCTTGGGTTGACAGAAATTCATTAGGCTCAATGTGGTTGCGCTCAAAGTGGTAGGTGATTTGGAAATAGTCGTACGATAGGTATGTAACATGATTCATTGTTTATCACTGCATCTCAAAAGTTACCAAAAAGAGGTATGGACACCGATATCTAAATTCTAAGAGTTCAATATCATTGTTGTACCAAGAATGCATAATGCAACTATCAATGCTTTGGCAAATGCATCTTCTAGAATGTCATAACTTAGAGATATATTTACTATTGAAATTTGCATCGACCATCTATCCCACATAACATAACTAATTTAGACATGTTTGATGATGATCAATAGATACTACATTTCGTGGAAAAAGTTCATACCTTCAAAAATGTAGCGATAAATGAAGAAGAGCACGAGCGACCATTGTAAGTTGGGACACATACCGAGAAAGGCCGCCTCATTCCCAAAGGTGTGGCATCTTTGGAAAATATCTATGAATTGCAAGAATTCTTTTAGGGGATGAGGAACAGTAAAACCCGCAGCTCTACCTTGATACATGAATTGATCAAATTGGGAATAGAACAAGATCCGAAGTTCATTAATCTTAGTATATGTTGTACGTGGAAGGAGCAGCAAGCCAAGTTTGTCTTCTTGTTCAAACAATACCGGGATGTGTTCATGTGGAGATATGACAATCTAAAATCTTACAACAAGCGAATAATACAACACATCATTCCAGTCAAAGAAGGGCTCAAGCCATATCAGAAGAAGTTGAGGAAGGTACACTCGTCACTTGAACTCCTCATACAAAAAAATATCACCAAGCTATTCGATGCATGGATCATATACAGATTCACCATTCTACTTGCATTTCAAACCATGTTGATGTATGAAAGAAGTCTGGGGAAATCCACTTGTGTGTTGATTTCTGGAACTTGAACCATGCCTCAGACAAAGAGAACTACCCTATGCAATCTATGGAGCACATTCAAAAAACAACATCTGGGGCACAAATGTTTTCTTTACTTGACGGGTTCAAAGGATATAGTCAAGTTCTAGAAGTTGAACCTAATAGACTCAAAACAACCTTCCGTACCAGGTCAGGTACGTTCGTATACAGAAGTAGGCATTTCAGGCTTGTCAATGCAAGCAAGAACTTTCAGCACACCATGGACATCACCTTCCCTGAACTCATTAGACAGAGCATACTCGTTTACCTCGATGATGATATTGTGCTCTACAGAAAAGGAGAAGACAATATACGCATCTAAAGAAACTTTTTGAGCGATGCGAGAAATATGGGATTTCCTTCAATCCAGAAAATAGCATATTTGCAGTGTCTGAGGGAAACCTCCAGGGGCACTTCATTTCCAAGAGGGAGGTCAAGGTTGATTCGGACTGGGTCCAGACTATGACACAGATCCCTCACCTAACTAACAAGAAAGTGATGCAGTTCTTCTTGGGAAACATAAGCTTCCTCCACAAGTTCATCTCTAATTATACATGAGAGTCAAACCAATGCAAGCCATGCTCAAGAAGGAAGCATTTTATGATCTGGGCAAGAGAGAAAAGTATCCATTCACCCATATCAAGTAGGCTATTATAGAAGCACCTACACTCTACAGTGCAGATTTCAACAAACACTTCCTTCTATACACCTTCGCCTCTAATGACTCACTCACTACAGTACTCTCTCAAAAGGATGTGATGAATGGAGAACATCCTATCTCCTTCACGAGTACAAGCATGCAGGGACCAAAACTCAACTACCCCGCCATTTAAAAATGTGAACATGCAGTATACAAGGCAGTGGAACACTTCAGATATTACTTCCTAAAAAACCATGTGTAGTCCATGTTGCTCATGCAATATTTTGTTCAATGCTTGTTAAACAACAAATGGGTGAATGACATGCAAACTAGATGACAGGCTTACAAGAATATGATCTTGACATCAAGATAGTTCATACTATCAAGCGTCATGCTCTGTACAGACTCGCAGCTGAGGCAATACACACACATGAGGAAGAAGAACACCTCACCAGTTGGGAGAAGGAAATTGAAATGTATGATTTAGTGAGAGTAGCACCCACTAAAAGAGGAAAGTCTTGTTACGTAGATGTGCACCAGTACCTTGAGCAGGGAACAATAACCTCTCACCTTTCCATCATATAGCAGAGTGCATTGCATCTCAAAGCTTTATTTTATCAGTTGATGGATGATGTGCTTTACAAAAAACATAACAACGAAATCTTGTTCATGTCCCTGAAGGCACATGAATCAGAGAAGACTTTTGAAGATTTGGATGACATACCAATCGGGGGTCACTTCACGAGAAATACGACCACGCACAAATTTATGCGAGCTGGTTTCTACTAGCCCACATTATTTAAGGATTCAAATGTTTATGACTACAAGTACCTAGCCTGCTAGTGATGCATCGACAGAACGCGGAGGTCAGTGGCCCCACTACACCCTATTGTAGTTACTAAACCATTCTAAGAATGGGGCCTGGACATCATCGGGGAAATTTTCACACATTCATCGAAATAGCACTACTACATTTTGACAACAATTAATTACTTCACACAGTGGACATAAGAAGTTTTGCTCAACCAAGTGAACAACCAGGAAATCATGAGCTTCCTCAAGTAGAACATGATATCACGCTTTGGCATTCTGGTATCACCTGTGTTTGATAATGAAACACACTTTTCATCGTTAAAGCTTTATGATTTTTCATTACAAAATGGTACTGTGCTTAAACACTCATCTAACTACTACCCGCAGGGAAACAGTCTCACAGAATCCACAAACAAAAATATTATTCATATAATCAAAAAGATCGTTTACTATGAGCAACGTAACTGGAACTCTGCCTTCATGAATGCCTTATGGGCTAACTACATAACACCAAAAACCTCTCGGAATACCTCACCATACTTCCTAGTCTATTGTAAAGAAGCCATCCTACCGCCCAACATCTATGTTGGCTTGTTGGGGCGTGTCTCAGGTTCAGAAGTGATTTAGTAAAACAAATCTAGAAACTACTAGCCCTTTCGGCAATAGTCCGTGGTGCGCGCACTGATGTCTCACCTGAACTAGTATGGGAGGGTGCTGGAACCAAGTTTCCACACCCTATGGATGTCTCAATGAAGTTTGGGAAGTTTGTGAATAGAATCTATGTGTTTGTGCTCATTCGCGTAGCCATCTGTCCTTCGCAAGTTATGCAACTGCTTCTGCGTAGCTCTGTAACTAATGCGAAGAGGGGTTGTCCAGATCCTTAACGCTTATTATGCTTTTATTATAGATCTTAATCTAATTATGTGGGACCAATATTCTCGTTAATCATTCAACATTCATAACAAGTGCGCGCAATCATAAACAGTAAAGATATGCATAAAGATATCAGAATCATAGACACAAAATATTCCACAAGTAACTTATATTTTATTAATCCTCTATTCAGATACAATTCCAACTCGGCCTTGCACACTTAGCTGCAGGGGTCCATGCACATAGCTGTGGACTCTACCAGGCCTTTGCACACTCAGCTACAGATCCTCTTCCTACTACTACAACCCAAGACATAGACTTATAGACTCTGAGCGAATTTCTCATTCAAAAACCCATATTACTTCTGAAAGCTAAAATTAAGACTACCTTTTAGCCTTAGATCCTTGCTCTATTTATGCAATCCCATGGTCTGTGAACATTGGGTAGGCCAACACATTCTATATTAAATTACATTATTTTAGGGCGGAAAACCTTAGACTCTCGTGCCTCGTGCCCACATTTTGCGACGTCCTTACATTACATTGACCAAACCCTCGAGCTTCAATTTCCAAAAACATGCTATGGGGGGATTTACTGCCCAACATGCCCCCAACAAAATCATCGTGACTCGTCCCGAGTCACTCTATTGGTGCGCTGAATTTTGTGCGGAGTCCATCCAGCAACTACTACGCTTTGCTTACGTCTACCACACATTCTTCCATTATCCACTATATCAATTGTGCAAGATTCTCCAATGCATCATTAGTAGGTGCAACTCCTTGCTTGAGTTCATATATGCCCTACATCTATGCCATCTTTCCCTTGATCTTAGCGGTGACCGTGAATGCTTCCTTGAGCCAAGGCTGGATGTATACTTTAAGCACTGACCCTTTCTGATGCATGACATCCACCTGTTACTTTAGAGCCTGAGCCTCCATCATGTTGGCAAGTCGCGGAGTAAGGGAAACCATCTGCACAGTCCCTTAGACATTGTCGTAATCTTGCTGCAACTCCCGCACTTCTGTTTCTAAACACTATAGCATTGGGTCTTCTCACAGTGAAGTGACGGTGAAGAGTGACTAATCTAACAAGCACATGCAATCCTGTATGGTGTGCTCTATTACTTCCAACCCTGATTGAATGGCGTAGTGCCACTGCTATCTGACTTCCAGTGGTGTAGAGGGCTACGTCTTTAGCCACAGCTCTGTGATCTATAGGTTGAGGTTAAGCTAGATCCTTGTTGCTTCCTCCTTTGCCTCGCGGAATCCACTAGCCAATTTGTGGATCCATATACCTATAGGTAAGTCTATTGCAATCTCTAGCTTGGGGACATGGTGACATGCTTCCTCGATGATTTTCTCCAACTGTTGAGTTTGTGCTACTGCTTCATTGCATTGGAGGCTCAGTTGCTCGATGTTGATTCATTGTTCACTACTGGTATAATATCTCTTGTAGAAGGGATTCCAGGTTTAGGCCAAGTCCCTTGAGCTGGCCTACCGTGACTTTGTCCTCCATGTTGTCCATTGTTAGTTCTCCTTTCAGTAGCACGATAGTATTAAGTCATTTTGGCCCGCAGCAATTGGTCAATTTCTGATGTACGCATAAGCCCATAGACGACTATCGTTCCCTGCTATGGGGGCCACACCTGGAGTTCTTGGAGTTGCACCCTGAGTGCCGCCAACACATTCTACTCCTCCATGATTGCTTCCTGGAGCACCTCCCTGGTGACTTCACGAATTGTGTCACCGATGTCTTATAGGTCACCCTTGGTCAGTGTAATATGCTCCCCGTACAACTTGGAAGCCCTCGTCTTCTTCTGTGGCCCTGTTTGTTCTCTCCCACACAACCATTTTAATTGTGTAGAGGTGGTGCTTGGGTCCACGCCTTCCATCATATCATCTGTCCCATATCCTGTGTTCAGGTTCACGCCTCTTTCTTCTTGCGTCGTAGTGGCCCCTACTGCTACTGCTTTTTACACGGTGGCCTTCGCTGCCTCACGGGAAGCCTCTACTTCTTCAACTAGCTACTCTTTCTACTTTTGTTGTGCTAGTAGCTTGGCAACATCCTTCTATATTTGAGTCGTTGTCTCATCGCGCGCCACCATATCTGGTGCATGCCATTCTAGTGGGCATGTGTCGAGCACCACAAAAGCAACATCATTTATTGTGATGAAGGGGAGTGTGGTCCACTTCTGCTCCAGATCCTTCTGCACCCTAATTTACACGTTTTTCATATCTACTTTAAAGTCTACAAAGCTTTGCAGATCGTCATATACCGAGGGGGATAGGCATGGATATTTATTGATTAACGTTTTTATGCTCGCCTCCATCAGTACCTAGAATATCTTGGTTTTTCGGATTCGTGTGGCATCCTTCATCGTCCATAGCGATGTGCATTTTGCTGTCTCTGACCAATCCTAGTCAATGGTAGGAAACTGACTATCCTCAGGAAATTCTCCTGTAACCAATAGGATGGATAAGAGCAACCACATGTAGCAGAAGGTCTTACCCTACTGTTGGACCTCCCTATAGGTCATAAGGAACACCTCGCAAAGGAACTACGCCGAGTTGAACCATAACCTTTCTGCGCATTGCTTGGCCAGCACAATGTTTGTTGCTGGTACCTCGTTGCCATGACATTTTCTCATCACCTTTCCTGCCAACAACTGGGTGCTGACTCAAAACCCTTTGTCTTGAATGCTAGTAATAACGTAACCCCTCTTCTTTTTCTCCAACTTATGTTTCTTTTTCATGGCCTCGGCAATCACCAAGTCTCCACTTGTGATAGATAGTTGCGGGGTCCCTTCCCATACATGGAAGCCAAGAAATCCTATGAATAAGCTTCGTTGTCATGGGAATGGGCTCCTCCAGCCACAAGTACCCATTGTGCACCAGGAAAAGCAGTTGCCTAATGACAAATATCGTGATTGGTGTCCGATGAAACTTTGGAATCGATAGGTGGTGGAGTAGTTCGACCTCCTCCACCCCGCACAACCATTTTTGTGGCTGTAGCACTGTAACTGCCCCCTCCTTACTTTGTTCCATTAGCTGGCTAGTTTCCAAATGAGGGAACATTTCACTATCCGCGAGGTCCCAGTCTTTAACCTTCATCATGGGTCTGCAGCCCACACAAACCTTCAAACATAATTACCTCAAGGAGGAATGGGTTTTTGAGTGTGCTTTTAACAACGTCCAAATCTTTAGGTACCTTTACCCTCCCTTTCCACGGAGGCACATACTTTGACAGCTTCGTTGCGGTGGGTACTGGCAGTATTCCTTCTTCCATTTCTACCTCCAGTTCAATCTCTTCTATGAATGCCTGGAAATCCTCCTCCTTATCATTACTCTCAATATTAACTATTTTTCCCTTCTCTTCCATCAACTGTTTACCAAACCGCGGATTTCGCGAAGACATATGGACCGGTCTTACTGCCTGTGGGTCCTTTTTGGGCCTAAGCATCCCGGGTGATTTAGGGATTTCTTGTGCATCCCCTACCAGTGGCGTAGAACTCTACGCAGCTCCCTTAGTTGTTGAAATTATTCTGATCAGGGAATCCTATCTGTCCTTCGACAATATTTCAAACCAAGGACTTGCTCTTATAACCTCCAAATTCGTCAGGTTCATGCCCACTTGATAAGGTAACAATTGAATTCGCAAAATGTCAAGGGTTGTTCATCGGAGAGCCACCTATGATTTATAGACCCTTTTGAATTCAAATTTGACCATTCCCCCCAGATTCGGCTCATTAATGTGAGAGTGGCAACAGATATTCCCAAATCTAGTTATGAATTTATGTCTTAATTGCTCGTCATCTGCTCCTCGTAGCCTTAAATTGGAAATCTTGTCATCAACAATCACACGAACAGTCACTTTCTAGCCTATCCGCTCAGCGGTGCAGTCCCTTGTGTACCAACGCAACCTGTGCATCATATTGATCCTGCGCATAACTCCCGTGTCGTTCAGCTCCCATACAGACTCTTTTATAGTCTCATGCTCTCTTTCAACTGCTTGGAGCACTGAGACTGTACTCCCTACGGATAGTCAGGTGGTCGCACTATTGGTGTGAGGCCTCAAGGCACCTTCCAACCCGATCCGTTTGCCTTCCTTAGTTAATCTCGTGCTAGTCAGTGCCTCGTGGTCTTCCCTATGCGGTGCACTTCCTTGGTTACTTTGTATGATAAGGTGCAGTCGCAACCATGGTGGTATAGCCAACAACTCACATCCTTAGGTTCACTAACTCACATCCTTCAATGTAATCCAAAGGGGGTCATGAATTACACTATTTTGGCTAGAGATGATTACACCTTTTTTTTTGGCTTGTTCTCATTACATCGTATAGTTGTTGTAGCTCTACTTCTATTGAGCGGGTATGGTTTTCAATTGTTCATTTCTACCTATTAAGTTAGAACAAAAGTTGTTTTATTTCATTCATATGTATTTGGATTCCCTTGTTAGAGTGGTTTCGGTTCCACTCACACAAATATGGTAATAAAATAGAGCTTATATTTCAAAGTTTTCCTTTTCATGTCATTCACATTTCTATTTTCTTATTTTCTTAACCTTTTTGTTTTAACAAGCCAATTTACATCTTGTGCATGTTATGTTACTAAATAATTTTGTTATGGCATGTCTCAGACCCAACCACTCTTCCCCTTGTTTTTTCACTCTACACTGGTATATTTATTCTAATCGCGACTCTAAGTAGATTCCTTCAAGTACCCTTTTCTCTAGGGTAAAGTTTCTACCAATTACATTTTAAATTTAGGTTTACTATAATTGTTAATTGGAATATGTTCTCACTAAGTTTCTTCCATCATATATTTTACAAAGGAAATGATGACCTCTAATACCATTTCTCCTTGACAAGGACTCTGATATGGTTTAGGTAATTCCTTCCTTTATCTTGAGTGTAGAGTTTTGAAACCCAAGGGTTTATTTGTTTAGATTCAATATAGTTGTTATGTTAGAGTTTTTATCTCATGCCATGGGTTTTTAATTTTGTGTCATGGGTCTTTTTATTTGTTGCAACTTACATAAGGTCATGCTAAGAAATTTTCACACATGCCTCAGGCTTTCATTCCTAGCCTAGAATAGATGTTTTTTGGCCAAAACTACCACCTCGGGTTTCATTTCTTTTTAAGGGTTTTACACAGTTCATATTTTAACAATGTTATTTTGCATGTGTGTTAGGTATTAATGATATATCATTTGTTTTTCCTTATTTTATATATCTATTGTACATGTAAGACTGATGGTTCTTGAAGTAATCTTTTACAAGTATTAAAATTCTCTCCTACTCATGTTGCTCTGATTATATTTTTGTTTGCTAATGTCATTGATTCTATTAATATACCAACACTTTCTCTATTACCATGTGATCTATATGTATATATATATATATATATATATTATAATATATATATTATATATATATATATATATTCTCTCTCAAACCTTTAGATATAGGTTGGACATCCTGTGCATCTTTTGTTGAATCATTTTCGTTTTTTTGTTCTTCCATTTAGATTGGGTGTTTGTGTGATTTCAAGAAACTTTTACTTGGGTAAATGTTGGGACATGGATCATCAATTAGGGTTCTCTCATGAACCTTATTAGTTCCTTTTTTTGAACGAATTTCAAGGTGGCTACTGTCGATCACTCCACGAATTTGTACTAAGAATATTTTCTATTATTAATGCAATGGATTTGTAACTTTTGAATATTGGACAAATTGCATGTACATTTTTTTTCTCAATATTTAATCCTCGAGCTACATTACAATTTGTAACGGTCTCGCCAACAATGTCGTAGCTCTTACAAACTTTCTCTTAAACTATACTCTTTTTACTACCCCAATATTTATTGTTGTTTTTTTAATTTTTTTCATTATTTGAAACTTCACATGCATAAATAGTAAGCTCTTTATTCATTTTCCAATTATATGTACATATTTTCCGAACAAGTTTAAACTCCCTCGATTCTAGCTAACACTATCCACAACGTATTGAGACACAATTATTATTGGATGCTTCCTGAATTTATGACTACAACCAAATTGGTCCCATTAAAACAATTCAAGATGTATTTACATTGTCTCTATAACGGGTCTAAGTAATCTTCTAAGACATATTTATTTGTGGAACTTGTCTGTACAATTATTTTCATTCGTTGTTGATATCCTTTAAATATGCTTGAAGTATTTGTTTTCTTCCTTGACTAAAGTTAATAATAGTATAGTTTTTAGGCTATGAAATCCTCATTGTACGATTATCCCAACCATGAGGTTAAGATTGACCTATAAAGTAAGACCATTTGTACCCTTGTATTTCCCAGCTAACAGGGTCGTATGGCAGGTTTATGTAGGGGATATCAATGTTCCCATGCTCAACACTAATTTTATATGCACATTAATTTTTTCATTTTACTTTAAATAATGTAAATAACTGACAATTTTCTCACTTGTTAGTCAAAATGGTTTAATATATAACCTAAATATCAACATAATATAATCATTTATTTTCCTTCGCTATGGAGAATGGTTGCTATTTTTAGTACTTTAACATATCATACCCATGCAGTCACTAATTGTTACACTTTTATTACATGAATAATATGCATGCACTAAAGTGGTTCACTTCATTACTCTCTTACATGTCATTCATCAATTAGTGATTATGTGTGTGTTATTGTCACTAATTTGACCAGAATTAGATCTTGTCTCTTTCTGTCAATTTCACCTCGTGCTTTCTCTCATATTCTCATGATAAAAAATAGCTTCCTTGATTTTTCTTATTTTCCCTACATTAAGTAAGTTGCTATAGTAATAATCATAACTAATTGAAATTATTACATTAAATAAATCTTTCAAATTACAATACTAAATTAATTTTTTGCCTAAAAAATACTCTAACTATATGTTATAATAATCGTTGTAATAATTAATATTTAAAAATTAAATTAAATTATAAAACAAATCAAATAAAATTTAATTAATTTAAAAATTAACAAATAAAAATCAAACATGAATTAAATAAAATATTAATTTTTAATTAAACAAAAACCAAAACCTTATCTCAAACTTTGATCATTACCCCTCTTTCGTTTCCTTCAAAGCATTAAATTTTGAAGTGTTAAAAAGGAAAGCAAGTATGGGTTATGAACCCAAAGCACTCTTTAATACCCATTGTAAAGACAACATGTGAAGACTTAAACTATGAGATGGTTTCAATCTCCTTAAATTATAAAATAAATGTGTGTGGGTATGATGAATACCCGTTTAAAAATTCTCTCATCGACTCATCGAATTGTTCAACATGATTAACTTTCGATAATACCTTCACCTGATATCCACTCAAATCGTGCGATTAAAAAGTTCCAAACAACCCACGTTTCATCGGGCCTTACTTACTGAGAATTTTCTCTCTTTATGAGCCCAAGAGAAGTGTTAAATTTATTGAAGATGAATTTCAAATAAACCTTAATAAATACATACGTATATTAAAATTGTTATATATAATATATGTATTGTATTAAAATTCATTTATATTATATATTTATTATTATAAATTATATATATATATATATATATATTTTATAAACTTAAATTTATACATTATATATATAATTGATATTTCACTAAAAATTATAGTGTATAAATTGTTTAGAGATTTATTTGATATCTATGTCAAAGTAGGAATTTGATATTTATAAGTAAAATTTAAGATATACATGTATATAGATTTTATATTTCATTCATTTAAACTCACCGTTTTTATTTCTAATGTTCACGTGAAGAAATTGTGAAGGTATCAATTTATCATGGGAGGAGCTTTGAGGTTTCATGGCATGTTTTTAGGAAATGAAAGCATTCAACATTTATAAAGGAAAACCATATTAAGTTTAATATGTTGGACCCTATGTTGCCTTTACTGAAAAATACCTTCACCTTATGTATATCATTTGTGACCTAATGTTTTACATACTTAGAAAATATTTACTAGATCTCATCTAACGTCGTAAGATAAAAAATAGTTTTCATTAATAATGTAAGTGAGATAATGAGGAGAACATTACGAAAAGTTTTTTTGGTTTAATTTCATGTTTTATATTTGAGAATTTATTTATATATTTTCTTTTAATGGAGGAGATATTATCTAATGGATTTTTAGGGTGGAGGATTTTAGCATAAATTCATTTAAATGGAATATGTATTACAAAATAATGAACTTAAAATGAAATGAATATGTATTGGTAAGATAGGAGAACTTAAAATGAAATGAACTTCGAGAAATTTAAAAGAAGATGTAGAAGATTGTTAAGAAAAGAGAGGATCTGTTTTGTAGGTTTGAGGATGGTAGCTTTGGGGAAGAATACTTTCAGTATTACAACTGTCTTGTACATGTTGCAGATTGCCTCCTTCATTGTGACATGGAGGTTTTATTAATGATATTATAATTCTTTTATTTTAATTTCTTCCATTGTGTTATATTTTAATTTCAATTTGATGCACGGATTTATTGTTCTAGAATTGTGACTTCACTTTATTATGCATTATTCTCGAACACATTAAATGATTTTAAATACTTTGGAATACTTCATATATTGGGTTTTATAATCATATTTTTACTTTATTGGTTGTCGCTTTAATCCCATGAATACATGATATTTAGGTTTATATACATTGTAAATTCAAAAGCCATAAAAACCAGTTCTATAAATTTTATTTCCTCTTTTATCTTATCCTTGTTTTCACTATTTTCCCTCACAAGAAACATGAAATTATTAGTCATTACTTGACTTGTTCAAATTGTCTAATGTTTGACACATTATATTTAATTTTAAACCTCTCCAATATTTGTTATTTGAAACTATTAAATTAAAGTATTCTAACTGTTATTAAGGTTAAGTAATACTAATACTTAATGTTATTTTGGTTAAACCACATAGATCAATTAGATTATTTAACGTGAGTGTGCTTAATTTTTTTTCTTTAATTTTAATTTTACCTCTAGCTAACCCTTGTGAGTTATGATATATAACAATTTAACTCATTTTCCATTAATGAAGTTTTAATTTAATAGGTTTTCATGAGTTATGTACCTACCATATATTTTTCCAAAAAACCATTATTTTATTTAAATCACTCTCTATGCAATAATTTGGCCTATCTATTTGTTTAATTAGAAAATATATTTAATTCACACTATCTTACAACGACAATTCAATTTTGATTATCAATAGGGAATACCCCCTTGTGGTGAAAATGAGACAAACTCTTATCACCTAGAACAGGAGGATCTAGGATCTTCAGTGATGTCGTCTCAAGTTGTCCTCAATTACAGGACAATTTGAGAAGCAACATGCACACTCAAAATAACCTTTACATTTTTTTTTTCTCGGCAATACTAACTACTTTTATATTAAAATGTACAGTGGAATTTTACAACCATAGACGCTTGCAGCCCAGGGCCAACTGTGGCTCCATGGGCAGCATAGATCGACAGTTACAAATGCCTCGCAGGGCGACATGATCAAAAGACCTCGATATTGTCTGAAGACTGACACTGAGTGAATCTAGAAAATCTTCATGACAGCCCACGTAGGGGCGTTTCCAGAGCAGTCTTGTGGAGAATAGCTGCTAAGAAAGACTGCTGACAAAACCCAGTACATAAAAAAAAAAACAGGACAACCCTTGACCCGGGTTCAAAACTAACTGCTTCCCATCTTTTAGAGCACCTCTAACCACGAGCACAATGTGACAGACATAGGAATACAGACAGGACACAAAACATAGACTATCAATTAACGAAAACCCGGCCTGAGAGAATGTGCCGTGAGTGACGGAGTCACCGGTACGCCGTCGCCTTCTGAAGTTATTCTTCAGGTATCTCCTCCTCGATTGTGCATCCCCAAAGATCCTCTGGACTATCCATCGGTGCATCGATGGCCTTTTTCTGCGAGGAAGGCGATTCAGGGTCATGAGAGTGTAGGGGTGGCAGAGAGCACGCTGCTTCTGAAGTGCCTTCCCCCGTGGATGACTATCCCAATAAACTCTTGCCCTTACCCTTTCCTGAGCGTTCCTTATCAATTGAAGGCCCTTCTGGTATGGGCTTCTCTTTGCCAAGCTCAGAGTCTTCCTTCTCGACAGCCGAGGGCGACCCCTTTTCATTCCTTTCTGGAGTATTGGTGAAGAGCACCGAAATGTGTGCGTCGACGCCTGGATTTCCCCCTGAGCTACCCAGTGAGAAGATGACTGAGCCGAAGGCAGGTAGCACAGGTTCCCCAGTCTCACTATTGCCCACCTCCACCGCTTGGCCTGGCTGAATTGGGGTGGCTCCTCTTCTGCGGTGGCAATAGCAACAACAACAGTGGTGATGAGAGTCCACTGCAGGAGGGCGGGAGGATGCTCCCCGTCCCGAGCTTCGCCGGCAAGGCATCCTCTCCCGCACCATGTAATCCACCAATTCTGCACTCCTTCTCCCAGCAAAACTATACCAGAGAGTTTGTTGCTCCCCGATTGGGTTGAAGCAGAGCCCAAGAGATCCAAAACACAGGTTGAGAAGAGGTATAAAGAGATAGTCCTCTCTCCAGCTCTCCACCTCCGACTCTCCTCTCAAATTCTCAAATTGCTCAGCTTTTCCCTCCCAACAAATCGTCGCCATATCCAGCAAACCCACCCGTTTAAGCTCATAGTCTTCTCCATTGAGGGGACTGTCATTGAATGTTGAATGTAGGGTCGCCTTCACCTCAAACCGCTCCATTAAGGATGCCTGCATCCTCACCCGCGTTGGAGCTTCGGCGGCTCGAGACATTTATGGCTTCTGCGCCATCACGTGGCAGCGCGTGCTTTCCATATGGCTCATCTCTTGCTTGACGTAGGTCACCCACATCCGGGGAAAAATAACCTTTACATTAACCTTCATATAATTTCACAAAATAATTATTGAGTAATTCTTTAAGTTAGTCTAAATAGTTTCCATTCATAGATGTTGTAACTTTTACCATAAGTAAATCATAATATCCATTAACAATTACATCTCATCAGACTAATAAATCCATAGATAGACCATAGTTTTTGTAACTAAATCATTCCACCTTGGATGAAATAGATTACATAGAATTCAAACATGAATAATGACATATCTATCCAACAATATTTCTCTTGCAATGATATCGAAAAAGGAGCATTCCTCCCAAGTGATTTTCACTACTAGCAACTTTTGCCGAGCTCAACATCCTTTCTTCCCTCTTGGATTCCCCACAAACAAATTTGTTCGTAGTTTTTCCATTCATTTATATTTTTTAATTATCCCACAAGCATACATTTATCATTTTCCTTATTTTAAGGTCATCCTACCCTTGTACCTTGGATTTTTCTTTTTAAATATAGGAAATATCCATTATTTTCACCCAACTTAGTATTTCTCGGCAACTAAGCTTATGTTAAGATCTTTCCTTCATAAAAATGCCTTTCTCCCTTGTTGTTCTTATGGCTTAGCATTTGTTTCCAACAAAGTTTATATTTCCACACAACGTAATATTTCTCTAGCATTATGCCAATTCCCTTGTGACAATCTTTATCTAGAGTATTTTGGTGGAAATCGGGAGGGATAATTTATGAAGGTCCACCAATTCAACCTAACCACTTAACAAATTATTAGACTAGAAATAACCCCATATTAGCCTTGTGTTATTTCCCATATCATTTCCAAAAGAAATAAAATAATTACTCATCCTAAAATTATTTACCTAAATCATTCCACTTAAACTATGACCCCATGACGAAATAGAAAAATAATAATCACATATGTAAAAGAAGCTACACCAAGGAAATCACATATTCCCATCAGTTAAATAAAAATCATCCTCATTTTTTCCTCAATTTCATCACTTCTAAAGAAGTGAAGAAAAATCCTCCCACGTACCTTTCGTATTTCTGAGATAGTATCATCAAGGTTGAAGTGCTTCCCTTGCACTTTAATTTGAGAAATCACTCAATTATGGAGTAAAATTCACTATGTTATGATATTCTCATTCCATATAAAACATGTTCTCATCCATCCCAAAAAGGTGATATAAATTTTCATTCATGAACCCAATAAGTGCTCACAACATGTACCTAATGAGGGTCATCAACATGCACCCAATAGCAGTCATCAATGTGGTATCTTTGTAGACAGTTGTAGGTTGGGGAACTGTGTCAAATCATCTAAGTAAGAGTTTTAATTGAGGTTAATGACCAATGCATTAAACATTGAACACTTGTATAATCCAAATAATTATGAGAATTTCAAAGGGTTGATTTTCATTCATAACAACATAAAATCTTTGAATTTATTTTGAATGTGGGAAGGGAGTAGATATGTGATAATCAAACATTCATACTTCATACTTAATTAATCAAATAAAGTTGATGTGTGTACAAGAATTATACATCCAAACAATATACATTTAATATATGATTGAAGGAAACAATTTAAACATGCAGAGGAACTAATTTAAACAAAGTTTTAAATTAGTTAATTTCCATAAATATGATAACTTTGTAGTGGGCTATCATGGAACTTAATAATTAACTTAGCCTTACCCTAAATCCTATCTTACCTTGAATATATGATGAAAAATAGATATGAATAAACCAAAAAATGTCATATCAACACCGATGCTATTAAGAATGAATTCATAATCCTTTGATTATATTCAAAAAATATTTCAAAAGAGTATGATAGTGTCACTTCTCATCACAAGGTTTCAACCCTTCTTACTTTGAGTTATAAAATATTTATAATGTAAATAGAAAAATAATAATTCTTTACAATTCCTTTACAAAATACAATGTTTATCCAAAATGATTTGGATATATCAAATAACTCCAATATAAAAATAAACTTTTCTAAAAATGATTACATATACATCACTCTATTCAAGGGTGTTGTTGGAAATTGCAACCTAAAAATCTCTTCCTTCTCTTTATATTCCTTATTTTGCTATGATGGCCATAAAAATTTGCATTCAGCTCTTGTTGTTCTCTGCAGGTACCTTAAAAAGCTAGGTTCAGTTTTACTCTATGATTTTGAGTAATTTGTCCCATGTTGTCATCTCGAATGGGAAATATAATTATTTTTCTATATGCTTCATCCACCTGTGTGTATTTTTCAAAAGTAATGTTGATTCTAGCTTCTAGATATCCATATTAGTTAATGGTAAATGTCTTATAGCCTTTGATAATTTTTTCATTGTTTCCTCGCTAACTACCTCTATTTGAAATGTACATGATCCTTCACTTATTTGTTGTTCTTTTTCCTCTAGCAATATTTCTATGTTGGCCTCCATTTTTGGAATTTGGATGTTTTGTTACGTAATCATTTTCAGCATGTTCTTTTTCTCTTTTTCTAACTTTCCTACGTCGATGCTCTATTGTAGATAGTTTTAGCTACTTTCTAAGTTCTTCAATATATGCCTTTCTACTTTTGATTATTTCTTTAGAGCATGGACATCACTAGGATCCACTCCTACTTTTTTCACCAAATCTTCCACGACCTTTATTCTGGTATCCTTGATTAGGGAAGACATTCTTTCCAATTTATTTTATGAATTATTATTAATTAAGGAGGGTTGTAGCTTAGAATCTCCCATGGACGATCTTGTCAACATAGAATAAACCGTTTCCCCTACCTAGTTGTGGGGATTAATTTTATGTATAAGGTTATCTTCTTAGGATAAAAGGAAAAAATAGAAGCTTTATAATCATATGCACTCTTAGGAATTGGTAATTTTTTTTGAGGAATGTGAAGTGAAATTTGTCTTTATTAGTGTCTAGTGCAGATAAAAGTATGTGACAAGTAGTGGAATATTGTTTCCAAAACTCAATATAGGTGGAGGTTTCGACTACTTCATTCTTTCTCTTCATCTACCTAAATCTGGAAAATATAATTTATTGTCATGAAGATGGAGAAAGAGGAGTAGGACAATAAATAACTATTTCTTTAGTTTTATGGAATGAAAAAGTGGGCTCGCCTCATAACACTAATGTAGTGTTTCCTTCTTAATTTCTTCCTCCTATTCACTCTTCTTCTATATTGATTGATTTTCTTGTTTTGATAACTTTGAAGCTCGATGCCTTAGGTGCTTAAACTATAGGTGACACACTTTATTTTTATCATTTACAATCTCTTACTTTCAGTATTTGAATATCTAATGTTACTTGATTGGGGGTTGTCTCGTTAGTTTCTTGCAAAGTGTTTTCTTCTCGTTATTCTCTCTTTGCAAATTGTTCAATCTTTGGTTTTCATGTGTGTACATAACTTGTCAATTTTTTCTCATTTCTTATCTTTTAAGTCACTCCTAGTGAGTCATAACGCCAAATGAAACTAAGTGTCAATTTCATTTGTTTAGGTAAACTGTCTACTTCCTTTGTTGCAACTATTGAGAGGGGGGGTTGACTCAACATTCCTTAGAAATTAAAACTTTTAAATATTTTCGAAGCATTAGTTAATATTCAATTATTATTAATTTTTATCCAGTAACATCAATAAACAAAAGAGCACAATATGAACAAGAATTTTAGGTGGAAAACCCCCTCCACAAAAAAAACCATCGAATACTTTTATAATAATTTTTTTAATATTCAGCCCCAACTGAAATGAAAGTTACAACTTCCTAGAATTTTAGAAAATCATTCTAGTGGAATTCACACTGGAAGGATGCCCAAATGCCCTGGTTTCTTCAGTAGTAAACTAAATGGATTCCCCAACATCCTAGAACAACCTACCACCTAGTAGTGTTCACATGATCCAACCTGTAAGCATCTTCACGCACATGCGTAGAACCTCCCTGCCATCCTATAATGATTAGAATTGAGACAATAGTGAAATCTCATACCAGGGACACTAATACATTAGACAATATGATTTATAATGATTTTCTTTTGCTTGGATGAACACCCAATCACACTATGACCTTCAACCCAACCATGACATCATACCAATAGTGACTCATATACCTCCCAACAATGCCTCTTCGACTCTAGGAATATTTACTCTTTTACAATAATGTCTATTTCAATGATGGCTCTTTTACAAATTTATAATGATGACTCTTTTATAGTGCTATATTTTTTACAACACCTCATACATGACTCAACATTGCTCCTTGCATCACTTACAGTTGTTGAGGTATTGTTGTGTTTGCTTTAGGTAAGGGTACTTTGGCACTACATGTTCTTCTAGCATGTCTCTGATTTGTTCTAAAGTGTCATCCTTCCTGCACATGCATTAACAAG
The DNA here is from genome assembly GCA_000404065.3 of Pinus taeda. Classification (NCBI taxonomy): domain Eukaryota; kingdom Viridiplantae; phylum Streptophyta; class Pinopsida; order Pinales; family Pinaceae; genus Pinus; species Pinus taeda. The sequence goes on along the minus strand of APFE031277184.1, from coordinate 85,306 downwards.
AAATTCTAGGTGTCATTGTTTTAAGCTTCAGACCTGAAAATAATACCCAACAAACTTCAGTCTGTCATATTTCTGTAACTTTTTACTAAATTTGAACCCAATGCTCAGAGGACAAGTGTTGGTGATTTTCCCAAGGTTACCCATTTAGCATGGAATTTAGGAGTGTGAAAAAACCCTAACTACCTCAAATCATATATCCAAATATATAACAAACCAAGATATAAAATTAGGTCATAGGTTTCATCATCATTTTGGTTAAAATGGGTTTTAATTTCATATTTTTAAGCTTTGTATGACAAAAGTTACTGTGAAAGTTCATCGATGACATGTTTGAAGTAGCGAAATCCTAGAATCCAGGGCTCTAAACTTCCTTCAAAACAAAAATTCAAACTTGATCATAAATTTTGTACCCTAACCAGACCTCAACGAAACCTTAAGGTCCCTGCAATAGATCTTACATTAGAATCTCATGACGGCCAAAACATCACATAGGTTTTATCACAAGATAGTTCGTTGAAATTGATTCCATGAGGAGGATAGGAGTGTCACAATTTATAGAAATGACTTAATTTGAGGGGGCATAAAAAATTATTAATTACTGACCATTCAATTACGACAATAATTATGAGTTCCATACCACAACTGCATGGGGTTTTAACCCACTAACCAGGGTTACTAAATTCAAACATGGATAACTCTCAAACTATGAAGAATTATTTGGTATTTCATATATCAATGGAAACATATTGATGAGTAGAATCTATATATAATAACTTTGGCTCATAATAGGACGCGTTTTCATGTCAAAATGCCCATGCAAGATCATGGTAGCCCTCGTTGTTGTGTGGGTTGACATCAATGACTACCATTGATCAACATCCTTTTTGTTGCTCTAGTGTTAACAATACATGGACCAATCTATGCCTTTACTTTAAACTGAGCTTCCTATTTTCTTGACACAAAATGTATATCATCCATGTTCATTTTTTGTCTAATATACTCTAACGAAAAAATCCTCATGGGGAGGAAAATTGGTAATTTATAAGGTGGCTCCTCATAGCCGTATATTCTAATCATTGAAAAGTTATGTTATAGATAGCAGTATCCAACCTTGGACTACTCACACAGGTGTAGAATCCATTTTACCTCTATAGAAATCTTGGGAAACACAACACTGCTAAATAGAGAAAGTGCCATATGAAATAATCATTTGACGAAGTCAATGAAAGAGAAGTCTTCAAAAAATTTGCACACTAATGAGGTTTGATGAATTACTAATTATGGATTTCCTTTAACGTCTAATTTTTATAGAGGGAACTTGAATATTTTTTTTTGATGATATAAAATCAAATAGACCAAAATTGGCTGGTACTTGGATGATCCTTCAACATTGAACTTGAGAAACTAATCATGAATTATATCTAACAAGAATTGACTAAAATTGAATATAATTGAGGGTTTTTGGCTCGATGAAAACACTTATAAAAACCCTAAGGTAACTTCATCTACCCATTGATTATTTGGATACCCTTATAGATAAGAAACTATGGAAATTACCTGCCTAGACATCTTAGGAAATATTGCATAGGAATAAGGTGGATTTTTCCTAAGTATTTCATAATTCTTAGGTTGGAATGGCAAATCATATGAGCTCTTTTAGGGAAAGTAAGCTTCTAATAAAAATCGATATTAGAATCAGTAGAAAAATGGTGGAGGGACTCCTGTGGATTTAATTATAGGGATTAATAGATTGATTTAGCGATTATGGAGAAAATAGTTTCATTATTTTAAACAATTATAACTCTTTAACTTGGGGGGTATTGGGCTTCACACCAATTGACAAATTCTGGGAAATGGTGGGTCTAGGGGAAGAAAAACTAAGGGAGCAAGGGTTGCCAAAAGAATAACTCATCATTGGCATCCTCATACTTCTAGAATTCCCAATTTTGAAGCACATATATATCAAATTCTCAGTGGGTTTTTGTAATTTTGAGTTGGGTATCGAGGAGAGGTAGTTCAAATAGGTTAGCTATAGGGGGTAGGAGGGGAGTCTTGATAGATTCCTTGGATATTCCCTTATGGCTAGCCATTTTGGAAAGAATAAAATCATAGGAAATGATTTAGAATTTTATCAAGGAGTGATGGCCACTGATAGTTGATCGTCACTAGATATTTCTCAGATCACATTGTTAATGGTCTAGTTGTAGGTGGAAGGTAAAATAATTTACTTTAGCATGGATAATGGCTTCATTATGATGCTCATAACATCTTTTCTATCAGGTTAACGATTAATGGTGTGGGGAAATAAATGAATTAGATGTGGAGAGAGTGATTAATGTGATAAAGGTTGTATGTTTAATTTGTCACGAGGGATGATTATGACTAAAAATATTGTAGAATTGGGAGAGGATAGAGAATAGTGGGAAGTTTGGAGGAGGGGAAAATTGGTTTTGTGAGGGGCAAAGGGGATAGATGGTAAGTGGTATATGATGGGGGGGTCCCATAATTGATGAGAGAGAACCACATAATAAAGAGTGGGTTGTCAAAAACAACTTCCCCCCTCTACATTATTTGTTGGGAGTAAGAAGGGTCCCGCAATTAATTGTTGGTTGTTGATATTGGTGGGTAACATCCACATCATTTAAACGACCATGCCACTTAGCCTTTCTTTGGAAGAAATTGCATTTATTTACAAAAAATAATAAAATAAAATAATGTAGCACCTATTTAAAGTCTAAGGGTGATATTTAAATTAGCTCATGTTATTACATAGTGCAATAATAAAACTTAACTAATTTTTTAAAACTTATGATTCTAAAGAAGTGAAATGCATATGTAAAATTAGGTTACAACATCAGCTCCATCTGGGGACTTCTTCCTCATACAATATGTAGAGAACCGACAGATCCATGTCCCTTTTCCTCGAGCTATGGAGTCTTTGTTGTGAAAAATCACACTTTCTGAAGAAACGTAAACAAACTGGATATGAACAATGATTATGATGGAACAAATAACTCAGTATTAAATTTAAGGTTTCAAATACTACCCATTGACTCATAATGAGGAGTATTATCCTTCCAATTTTCAAAGAATGGATGCATTATTTCCTTTCATCTATGAAATGCTAAAAGGTCGTAACCATAGGTTATCAAAATTTCCATGCTTTCCTCTTTCTTCTCTTCTCTCATCCCATCTATGAACGAAATATCCTTGTCTAAAATGTCTTTCTCTGGCTTTTATTTTGAACAAAATCTTCATCTTGTCTTGATATTGTCAAAGTTCATGCGGAACTTCATCTCTCTCTTGATTTGTGTCAATAATTTTAGTTATCCTTTTTGAAAAATCATGAGCTTCTTCATATGAATCCTATAAAAACTTCATGACTAGAAATGATAATTGAGGAGAAAACATAGTTTCTATTCCATAAACGAGTTGAAAGGGAGATTATCCATTAGACCTTTTAGTCGAAACATTGTTTTCCCATACTGTATATTTTAGATGACTCTCCCAGTTTCTTTTATGAAATGCTAACACCTTCTTGATGACTTTGATCAAGCTATTATTTTATGATTATGTTAGCCCATTCCCTTGTGGATAATAAGGTGTAAAATGATGTAAACTAATCTGATATTTTTGACAAATAGTAATCGTATTAAGGCTACTAAAATATTGAGCATTATCTGTAACTATTTTCCTTGGACATCCAAATATAGACAAAATGTTTTCTTCATTAAATTTTATCACCACTTAGTCTGTTGTATTCCTTACAAGAATTGATTCTACCCACTTTATGAAGTAATCAATGGTTGTTAATATCCATCTTTGTTGATTACATGAAGAAGGAACTATTTCACCAATGAAATCTAATCCCCGCCATAAGAAAGAAGCTTCCAATGAAAATGGAACAAGAGGAAATGTTGCACTCCAAATATATGACAAGGAATACAACTTATCAATTTTGATTGAACCTGTGCAAAATCTTTGTCAACCAAATCCTATTCTGACTATTTTATGTGTTGTTTATTTCCGAGCATAATGACGTCCAGAGACTCCTACATGGAGCTCATCAATCACCCCTTCTATTTCAGTTTCAGTTAAACACAATAAAATAATATTTAGAGGATCTTTGTAGTACAAATTTTAATGTTATATACATTATTTCATTGCCCAAAGCTTAAGAGATCTACATTGATTTCAAGTGAATTGTACAATATATTCAAGATCACGCAAAAAATGTACAATATCCTTGTACCAATCAGATAATATAATGTTTTTCATCAATATCTATTGGAAGTCATATTTATCTGGGATACTTTTCCTTTGGATTCTCCTCCTCTTAAATTTGAGAATTTCTTGTAGATTCTTCTCCTATGAAACTTCCATTATTATATTGACACCAAGAATTTTGCAGTTTCATTATGCCAACAACTTTGTTAGACCCTATCCTTTTGCAAGATTTATAGGTGTGATATCTAAATCAAACTCTAGTATCTTAGAAGTCCATCTAACCTTGTTTCCATTTGTATTAGGGTGGGCCAATAATATCTTTACTACATTGTTAGGAACATAAGAAAATATAGGGGAATCTAGAAATTAAATCCTAAATCCTTTCAAAGCATATACCACAACATAAGATTATTTCTCTATTATGTCATATTTTATTTATTCATATGTGATAACCTTTCTAAAGAAATCAATTGGTACCAAGTTCTCTATCCATTCAGAAAATATTAAAGCAACAATTATTTTTGCATACAATGACCTTCTTACTTCTTTCTCAATAATAGGAAATAAGACTCTATTAATCCTTCTTAATTTTTGTTGAAATGTCATAGGTCCTAGTTTCAAACAAATTTTGTACTAAATAATAGTTTTGTCATAAGTTTTCAATTTTTTGTATGACCATGAAAATACGTATTTGTATTCTTTAAATAAATTGACATATTTTTCTCTTATGTATCATGGAAAATTGGCTGATCTTTTAACATTTCTTATTTCCTTTGTAGTACCAACATTACAGTCTTGTAGATCTTCCTATTGTGGATTTAAGAATGAAGATTTTGGTAAATCATTTTGATGAAAGAAATTTTCAAGAGGAAATAATCCCTTTGGAATATGATTATTTTAACCATGAACCTTGAAATTGACAGTATATCGTTTAATTACCTATGTTGGTATTGCGAATTTTATATTTTATGTTTCCTTGTACTTTTTTGGTTTAGTTGTTATGGCCATGAAAAAGTATTAAACAAGTGGAAAAACAACTCGGATGGAATCTACTAAGACAAATTTGAGGTGGAATTAACAATAATAAAATAACCCACCCCATTTTAGGTGTCTAATCAAGGAGACAAGTCATTCTCGACTAGACCCATGAGATAGTTGGGCCTCCACAAGTAGCACACTTAGCGTAATGGCTATTGGGAGTCAGGCTCTCCTCGGAGTGTTACTTAGTGTGAAAAGGAGGTAGTAGGGTGGTCATTTGCAATGGGTGTGTGATGAGAAGGGAGTGGTGGGTGAAGGACAGAAGTGACGTATTAGCATCCTCGCTCATGTGGATGCTTGGGGCGTTGGTGCGGGATAGGTTTCGGATTGAAGGGTATGGGGGGACTGGAACTAGCAAGTTCTTTCACCATGGGATTTCAGAGAGCATAGAACAAACTACAATGATGATAATTGTAGTCTAGGGCTGGTATGAGTGGGTGGCGGGCTCTTGCTTCCCGTACGTCATTTTGCGTCTTCTTTCGGCAATGAATTCCTACCATGCATCCATAGTTAAGTAGAGAACATGTGGTGTGGCTCTTCCGTGGGAGTGGTTGGTCTACCTTCATGACCTGCAACATGTGACCGAGCTCGCTAGTAGAAAGTGTGGAGGTGCATGGGAATTTCTCGAGGAAATCTGAGAAATTCGATGCACAGGAGGTAATCCGTGTCTTTTTTGTTTTGTTCATATTCAATTATTGTAGTTTGTTTCTCAGGGTAGCCAAGCTCATGTAAGAGGTAGAGGAGGAGCTTGTTTCATGCCGCGACTCTAAAGTCATGCATATAAAGGAGAATCTGGTCATTTTATGGAGAATTGTATGCCATGGGACATACCTAGATTGGGCTGAGAGTTGACCGAGAACCGCCACTATGATGCAGACATAAACATGTCACCATATCACTCCCAAGGCCACATAGAGTCCCTCAAAATCTTTGACTCCATAGTGGCTCAACTAAATGCTCTCCTTTTGAGCATGAAAACTCTGAGGGAGCATCGCTATGACAATTAGAATGAATTTGTCTCTTACATCAATGACCTCCATCACATGCAAAATGAACTATTGGACTCTCTAGATTATCTTCAGGAATAGATTTGGAAAAAAAATGACCACGTGTGTGCATTGTAGACCTAGGTAGAGCATATCAACTACGGCACTCATGAGAGGGAAATGCTATTTGTAGCCCCGACACCATTCCCCACAACCATCCTCTGTAATATGCAATTCTCATAAATTCTCTTCTTCTCCTACTTTTGTTTCGGTAATAACCAAAGACACGAGTTGTCTTAGCTTCCTTAGAGTCTCAATCTTGTTAAGAACAACTCTCTTGTTAGCGTTTAAGCTTGTTATTTTGTGGGTTGTGGCAGCAATGATGTATAAAGTTCAATTGTTGATGTACAATGTTTTTGAAATTTTGATATTATAATACATTAACCTTGATTGAAAATAAAATTAGTACAACAACCATGAAAAGTGGTAGAGACAATAATTTGTCCCACACTTTATTTATGCATGATGAATGCACATCTCATATTATGATAGAATATCATAGAATGTTACCTAATATCACAGTTCACTACTTGTGACAAACAAGGAGTAGAAAAATAAGGTAGTAGATATTTAAATTTTATTTCCTTGACATAAATTAAATTAAACGAAATTGGAAATTTCATGTCTTTAAATTATAAACAAAAAAACATTGGATGGGATCCATATCACTTGGAACACCTAGTGGGTAAGGGTGCAAAGGGGGGTCTATTATTATTATTGATATACTATATTGGTGTTTTTGACTTTGTTGGGTACATTATAATAATTTTTTTGGGTGTCGGTTGGTTATCCTTTTATGGGATGAATGAATTAAAATGGAAATTAGTTCTTTAGCATCTATGGAAACATGTTAGAGAATGAGCCTCAAATGAAGACACTAGTACATTTTAGTACGGAATTAATTCATCACTCAAGCTAACGTGCAAGGGAAGCACTTTACTACTGAAATGGCTATAGTGAAAATGAAAACAGAAATGCAAGATCAACTTCCTTCCCATCTTTAGGAAACATGGACATGAGAAAAGATTTGGGACCATGTTTACTTCAAGGGGGAGAAGATGTAACTCCATTATCTCTCTATTTTTTTAGATATGACTATTTTTACACTATTAAATTATTGTGGATTGAATGGCTATTGAATCCATGTTGGAACTTAGGTGACAATATAATTATATGTTATTTTATTAAATTAATAAATGATATTGATTTTGAGCATTCAAGAAAGAGAACTAGAATGTTAAATACATCTTTCCAACTTATGGAAAAAATTAAAAAGTGGTTAAATTCCACATATTGGACCTTCCCCAAAAGTCTCCTAAAAGTCCATATGAGAAAATCATTAAAAATATTAACATAATGTGGGGATTATTTTAATCACTTAATTGCAGAGAAATAGTAAATGAGATAAAAGTTGGAATAAAACACAATGGGAGAAAATAATGATTTAAATTAAAAGGAAAAAATATCTTTTAAAAGAAAAAACTGAAAGAAAACGGCCTAGGAAAAAGGTTCAAATACTTTAAATAAAGACACTTCTAAGAACATGGTGGGAATAAATCTTCAAAATAAACCACTTAGGAATTAAAGAGGTGGTTAACTCCTAAAGGGAATAATGACTTTGCTTGAACGGGACTATTGGGTATAATTAATAGTTTGATTTAACGTTATCTATTCTTGAATATTCCCCATGCATTTGGTTTAAGATTAGATGAAATTTTGTTCCTACACTATGGACAATACTAACTTATATATTGTTATGAATTGATTGAGTAAAAGTATTGTTAGCTTGCAGGTAGAAGTTACTACATGTAGAAGTTACTACGAAGATCTATGGAAGTATTTTATGATATTAAAATGGTTTTCTCTATGCACGAAGATATCCTAGTTTTATAATATTTTTGCAGATATAATTAGTTTTCCCTCTATAAGTTATGTTTTTATATAAAGCTAACATTTGTACAAATAAAGGATGAAATTATTAACCAAGGAATATTATATAGTTTATGTACAAATTCAATGATTTGTAAAATCGGTAGATGCATGAAATTCTAAATCTTTGAATATATAATTGGTGTTTATAAATAATTTAGTTGCAAACCTATTAAAAAACATACGTATTGATCATTTATTCCAATTTCATGTTTGACTTCTTATTTTAATTGTGTGCATGTTGGAATTATAAGATAATGAATACTCTTAGATATAAACCAATTGAGATAGTTTATATAGTTTGTTGCATAGAAAAGAAAGAGGATATCTACGTGGTATAAATGCTTGCATTGATTAAATGGGAGATGAGATTTAGAAGAAGAAAATTGACATATATATTATCTTTCGATGGAATAACTCCTATCTAAAGATATAGACAGATTATATGTATGAGAATGCATTCCTCGATTATGCGCTTTCAATCGATGTAAACCATAAGTATTGTTAATTATGATTTAACAATAGTAGAAGTATATTCAATATTTATGAGTAAAAGATGTAGAAACATATAAGTAAACCTTTTAGAAATTTAACAAAGATATGTTAAATTGTTTCTATCCATACAAGAATTATAAATTTATGTTTGTAACTCTAACTAGGTTTTCGATTAACCATAAGATATTTTTGTATGAATGAAATTATAGAAATGAATGAAATTATAGAAAAGAAATGTTTTGTACTAGTTATGAATATAACTAGGTGAATCAAATCGAAATCTAGTCCATTTGTAATCTTCAATATGAGGTATCAAACTTATAATATGTATGCAAGGTGAAAGAGGATGACAATCATTATTGTATAAGACGAATATCTCAAAGATAAATGTAAGTTAGTAATAAAGGAATATTGATATCAAGAATAGGAGGTAAATAAACACTTAGTGAATGTGAGACATCCCTTATTGAATATAAAAAAAAGGGTAATCAATGATTACTAAAATATTAAGGTGGAGCCCGTATTTCCGAAGGAACTATGAATTCTATAAACAATAAACAACAATAATACTATTACCTTAATGCGTATATATATATATATTATAAATAATACATATAAATAGTCGAATACCAAACCGACGAGATAAACCAGTTGGAATTCCAGTAAGGCTTACTAGGCATCAACTTTCCTAATTTCTATATAGCATAAATGCAACTCCAAGGACAGATACATTGTAAGACAGAAAACTAGTTCATAACGAATTTGTAAACAAATTCTATTGAATTAATAATGTACAAGAGGCACATAAAATAAGTATTTATAACCACTATTTAATGGTAAACATAATTATAGAAAACCATAATACTTTGTCTCTTTATGAGACAATCCAAGAGAGTATATACAAAGGAAACATGCATAGCGAAAAAGAAATGATTTACCTATTATGTATATATCAATTCACATCCAGATCACAGTTTATTCTTGTATCACTGAGGCCCCGGGTCAAATTTTTAGTGATAATTAAAATATATGATAACCATAACTCGAATTGAAACCATATTAGGGTAAGCACAGTAAAAACTATATAAATTTTACGAAACTCTGGTTAGGTTTGAAAAACACTATTCGAAGCTGATAAGTCGTAACTTATGCATCCAGAGGATGAGAACTTGTAGGAAGTTCATTTGTAACATAGCGACACAAGATTCATAGTATTGAATAATAGGTTGAATTCTCGTGATAAATTTTATTCGTTGCACCCAAAAAAATACCTGCAACCACAAGTAATCAATTGGAGTTAGAAACCCTGAGTGGTGAAACAAAGAAAGGGAAATTTATCATGTGAAAATAATAAAAAAGAACTATACAATACCTTCAAGAAGCCAAATATAATTGTCACTCCAACCTTATTTGTGTCATACCATATGAGGTTTAGTGCAGTAAATATAGAAAAAAATGTCGAAAGAAACTGTAGAAGCTAGTTAAAGTGATTTAGCTAGGGTTTAGTTACAAACCCAAGTACCAACTCAAAATCATAACACAAGAGAAAAATGGAAATGACCTCTTTAGAGTGGTCGTAGCCAAATAGGTCTAAACTCTCAGCAGACATTTATAATAAAGAAATACCCAAGTTCTCTATCATAGAAAGATGGAACATATAGGAGTCGTGGCTAAATAAAACATAAATTTAACAAAACCCTCTCTTTATATTCTATAACTAGAGTGGTTCAATGAATGAAATGAGTTAGGAAATGGGAATTTACCTGTGTTGTCACCTAAGTCATCATTCAAAATAACATTCAATAGAATGTGAAAGTGAGACAAGGGTTTGTTAGAACCCAAATTAATTTTTCAACTGATGATATATAAAAAAATGTTTAACTGGTATTGTCACAAAAATCCTATAAAATTACCTCTCTAGCATTATGCGAAACAAACAAAAAAAACAAACTTGAATTCAAACCCTTTATCCACTAAGAACTCACAACTTTTATTCGAAATCCATAATGGAAATATTAACATTGCTTTGGTTTTGTAAGACACGCAAGTTATCTAAGTGTAGTGGCAACAGAGAAGTGATAAATGGAAAGAAATAAATAATATTTACTAACACCGCCAACCATTATAGATGTGTGAGCCTCTGAGGTTCCTCGCGGAGATGACGACAAACTTTTTCAAGAAGTTACAGGTGTAAGGAAGGCCAAATGACCATCAAATCAAACAAAAGCATTGATACCATGAAAGGCCTTAAATCGGTGCTCTGTTAAATGTCAAAGCCAAAGGAAAGTTGAATAGATGAGGGAGTCTTAGTGTATACCGGTGGATTTTGTTCCAACAATATATCATCCTTTCCATTACCCAAATTTAATTTCCCATGTTGAAACAAATAGGTACAAATTTCACATGATATCACATGGGAAGGGGCTGCATGGGTGATTCTAGAGTTTCCAATTGTTCATTACTTGCGAACGCTAAACCAAGGGTGGGTCTAACCATCCCGCATGCGCTCCATATTTCAAGAGTTCAAATTATTAAGGAAGCATGAATAATGAAATGGATACAAGCTCAAATGAATATGAGAGATAGACCATAATGATTATATGGTATGTGGCTATAGACTATGCTATACTGTTAGTTCAAATGTTTAATATGTATCAATTCCCATATGGATATTTTATATTTCGAACTTGATACAATGAAAAGGAAACATTTAATCTACCCAGATTGAAGTTATACAATTAACAAGGGATTTTACGGGGTTTTTTTAAGGACGGAAGACTAGGGTTGAGGGTTTCTGAGCATGATTTTTTCCATGGACGGTAGCCGAGGAGGGAGCTCCACTCCCTCCTTCAGAGATGTAGTGGTTAACAAGGGCAAGACTCCTCCATAACGAGAGAGAGGTAACAAGATTGGAGAAAAAAATAGGGAAGAGGAAAGAGAAAGTAGCAAGAAGAAGGAGAATGATGGCACAAAAGATAAGGAGGAAAATGACAAAAAATAGGGAACAAAAGACAAGAAACAAAAGGGACCGTGCAAACCCAACGCTGAAATCACTCCTAGAGTAATCTTAAGTAATCTAGAGTTACATGCCCAAAGGGAGCACATGGAGACTTATGAAATCATATGCAAATTCATGGGACTATGGCCTACTGAAAAGGCTTTACAAGCATGGATCAGATACAACTCGAAGCCTAAAGGAAGCATAGATATTCATCTAGGATCCAATGGTTTTTTCACTGTGGTGTTTGCAAACATGGAGGACAAAGATAGAGTGTTTGAAGGTGGGCCCTACTTCTATGCAGCACCACGGCTGTACATACGGCCATGGATGATGAACTTTGTGCTCGAGCGGGAAACCTTTACCTCAGTCCCGGTTTGGGTAAGACTCTATTCAGTACCTCTCGATTATTGGCAAATAGAATCACTAACAGCCATAGGCAATAAATTAAGGAGGTATGTCAAAACTTCTGAAGCCACAAGAAGGGGTAAATATACCTCCTTTGCCAGGATTTGTGTAGAGATGGACCTATCTCAAGGACTTTCGGATGAGGTCATACTGGAGGTTTATGATGAGGAATGGGTGCAGACGGTTGACTATGAGCATATTCCATTTAGATGTTGAAAATGTTAAGAACATGGACACCTTCTTAGAGACTCGCCTCTCAGCAAGGTGGAGGATAGAAGCAAACCCAACACAATGAAAGAAACACATGGTTTTCACAAGGTAGCTCACAAAGGAAAAAATGGCAAAAAAGGGCCAAATCAACACCCAAAAGAAGACCAAAAAGGGAGGCCAAATCAATTCCATGTTCTTGAAGAGGAGCAAGATACTGCAGTTGAAAATAAAGTAATGAAGGAGGGATATGATAAGAAAAAAAGGAAGAAGAACAGGATCAGGAACAGGGAAAGGAAAAACAGAAAGGGATCATGATGAGTGAATTAGAGATGGATAAGGATCACGAAATGACCCAGAGCAAGATAGGAATGGAAGACAATGAGTTATAAGAGATTCTTGACAGAAAAAACCTAGATCTAGAAGGGTTCTTGAGTAAGGGAACAACGTGGGGGGTAGAATATCTACCACAAGAAGAAGGCAATCAAATAAAGTAGTCATTCTTATGGAAAACACACACAAAGAGCTTGGCAGAAGATAACAGCATTGAAAGACTAGGCAATCATGGAATGAAAGTAGTAAAATCAACTCCACGATTAGCTCCAAGAAACTGAGCGATAAAAAGGGGCACAGAAAAGCAGAAGGAGGTTTTAATGGAATCTGGAAAGCTCATGATAGACTGAGGTAAGATGAAAGATCTAACCTGTTACTCCTTTACCAATCTGTAATTATGAAGTTTACAACTTGGAACGTAAGAGGCCTCGGAAGCAAAAGAAAACAAAGATTGTTGAATAATAGAATGAAACAGGTAGCTCCGGATATAATTTTTGTTCAGGAAACGAAATGCTCCGTTCAAAAGATAAGACAAATCCATAGTAGGTGGCTTAGCAGATATGAGTTTATAAAAGTTAAAGCAGAAAATACAGCATGGGGTATCCTCATTCTCTGGAATCCCAAAAAAAGAAGGTATTATTGATGCGGAGGAATCAAGGAATTATTTATGAGTTGTTATACAACCTGTAGGAGATAGGGACACGTATCCTGTAATGAATGTTTACAGCCCCCAAAGTTAGCTGACAAAATCAAGTTTATTGATTCCTTAGTGGACCTCAGGAGTAGATTCACAGGGTTACCGTGGGTTACAGGAGGAGATTTCAACGTGATTAGATCTCTCTTGAAGAAAAAAGGGTGTACAAGAGCACTAAACAAAGATTCCTTAGCTTTCCAATGTTTTTCAGAAAACGTGAAGCTGGTGGACATTGAGACAAACAATGGTCTTTGCACATGGAACAACAAAAGAGGAGGGAATTCCCAGGTAGCTTCCAAGCTAGACATATTCATGATCTCTAAAGAGCTCCTGCTTCTAGACAAGGAAATAATAACAAATATTCTTCCTTTTGGAGGCTGAGATCACTGGCCGATTCAAATGGAGATCAAGGGCACTGGCACCCCAAGAAACAAACCGTTCAAGTTTGAAAACATGTGGCTTTCACACCAGGACTTCATCAACAACATTGAAAAATGGTGGGTTGAAGACCTGCAGATTGAGGGATCATCTATATTCGTGCTACATAAAAGATTAAAACACATCAAGCAGAAGCTAAAGGAATGGAACCAAAAGGAATTTGGCAATATTTTCACAAGTAAAAAAATCGGGGAAATCAGAATCCTAGAGCTCATTCAAGCTTTGATCAAGAATGGCTTTGATAAAGACATAATGATCAAGCAGAGAAATATCACCAAGAATGGGAAACATTATGCAAACAAGAAGAAATTTTTTGGAAACAAAAATCTAGAGTTCTATTGCTAAAAGAAGAAGAATGCAATACTAAATTTTTCCACAGATCTACCATTACAGACAGGAATCACAAAATAATCTCTTCTATGAAGGACGAGAATGGCCAAATTCATCAAGCCCATGAAGAGATAGAAGCAGTGTAGTGAAGCATTTTCGGGACATTGCGAAGGAAAACTTTTCAGGAAGAGAACCTTTCATCAAGAATTTAATTAATCACATACCTAAATTGATATCGAGAGAGGATAATTTTAATCTCAACAGACCTGTAACAGAAAAAGAGATCAGTGAGGTCCTCAAGGAAATGAAAAATGGCAAGGCACCAGGTCCGGATGGATTTAATGTGGATTTCTTCAAAGCCTGCTAGAATATTGTTAAAAGGGATATTGTAGAGATAGTAGAAGACTCTAGGCGGAACAAGAGCATTTTGAGAGCTCTCAATACTTCCTTTATTGCCCTCATTCCAAAACAGGATAATGCTCAAATACCAGAGAGATGTAGGGCCATCGCATTGTGCAATGTTGTCTACAAATTAATCTCCAAGGTTGTGGCCAATAGACTCAAACCCCTACTTCCCATGCTTATCTTCGAGGAACAAACAAGGTATGTAGAAGGAAGACAAATTCTGGACAACATAATTCAACCTCACGAGGTGGTTCACTCATTAACTTGCAATAAGAGAGTGGGAATGGTCATGCAATTGGATATAGCCAAAGCATATGACAAAGTGAATTGGATATACATCAAAAAAGTGCTCACAACGTTTGGTTTTGATCATAATTGGGTCAGATGGGTCATGGCTCTTGTAACTTCATCTAGCTTTTCAATTTTAGTGAATGGCATTCCCTCTGATCTTTTTCTCCCTTCCAAGGGTCTAATAGAGGGAGATCCGCTCTCTCCTTTTCTCTTCATCCTCATGATGAATGGGCTAGGGTGGTCCATTAAACATGCAAGAGTAACGGGAAGAATTCAAGGACTCCAACTCATAGAGAATGGGAAAGTTCTGACTCATCAATAGTTTGTAGATGATACCATGTTACAAGGAATTCCTACAGTCAAGGAAGCACTCACTTACAAACATATTTTGGATGACTTCACGAAGGCCACAGGTATGGAAATTAACCTTACCAAATCAAAACTCTTTTTCTTTAACACTCACATTGCCATCCAGAGAAATGTCTCTAGAATTTTAGGTTTTCAAAGAGAATCTCCTCCCTCTAAGTATTTGGGAGTTCCAGTTACAGCTAAACTCCGACACAAGAGTAAATGGGATCCATTGATAAGTAAAATGCAAGACAAGGTCAGGAAATGGACAAGAAGATCTTTAAATTTAGCTGGTATACTGGTTCTTACTAAAGCAGTTCTCCAAGCTATCCCAATCTTCATGCTATTAGCCCTCCTATCTCCAATAGTAGTCTTGTAGTAATTTCGGAATATTCAATGAGATTTTATGTGGGGAAAAGAAGAAACTAGGAAAAAATGGGCTTTAGTCTCTTGGGAAAAGATCTGCAAACCAAAGAACCAAGGAGGCATGGGTTTGGACAACCTATAGATTCTCAACAAGGCTCTCAGAGCCCAACATTGGTGGAGGTGGGTTAAGGATCCTAAAGCTCAATGGGCAAGCATCTAGAAGGAAAAATATGCTAATGCCTGGCCAGATTCTGATATCATACGTATGACAGATAAAGTGATAGGCTCCCCCGTATGGAACAAGGCCTCGGAGAACAGAGAAGTGGTTCAAAAACATAGTTTCTAGGAAATCAAAGAGGGATATGTAGTGCTTTTCTGGGAGGACAAATGGCAATAGCAACCAAATTTGCTAAAGGAAGAATTTTTAGGCCTCAAGCAAGAGACTAACAATGAGGGATTAGTAAAAGTGAAAGACTTTTGGGAGAACCCCCATAATGCAGGAAAGTCGAGAATCTGGAAAAACATTGAGGGCAGAGAGGATAGAACCCTCAACAGTAAAGAAGAGTCCCTTAAGAGACTGTTGGATCAGAGAATAATTTTAGTAATGGAAGGGCAAGACCATTTGAAATGGTGTAACAACAAAGAGGGCAAATTTAATATCAAGGAAGCTAAAGGTTTTCTCCTTGATCTAGAACCCCAAACTCCTAATAAAACTTGGCGAAAGCTTTGGAAGAACAAAGGCTAGATGAAAATCAAACTTTCATGTGGTTAGTTCACCATAGGAAAATTTTAACTTAGGACAACCTTAAAAAGGGGCATGCTGGGACCCTCCAGATGTCAACTCTGTGAGACCCAAGAGGAGACTATAGGGCATGTTCTCAACAGTTGTATTTTCACCGACAGGATATGGGAATTTTTTACCAACATATTCAAATAGTCTGATAGAGACAAAGAAAGTATTGCCCACACTCTAAATAACACGAGGAATAATTTTTTGGATAATGAGATTCTCAACTTTGTCTGGAATCTTCTACCAAGTTTCATTATTTGGAATGTGTGGAAGGAGAGGAGCAAAATAATATTCAAAGAGGTAAAGTATACCTCACTTAGCTTGGTGGAGTTGATTGTAAAGAAACTAAAGGAGACAATGGGAACCACGGTTAGAAATCTCTCTAATATTCCTCTCTCAGTCGAAGAGTTAAGAATCCTCCAATTGTTAGACATGCAGAGGCTTATTCCTCAAGGTCCAAATAGGAAAACAAGCATCAAAGATAAGGTGGAGGAATTCTGGCATCCTTCCCCTCAAGGTTTTTTAAAGTACAATATTGATGGAGATTCCAAAGACAACCCAAGGGATGTTGGATTTGGGGGAGTTATAAGCGATGATACAGGTAGCATAATCTCCCTCTTCTATGGTCAATTAGGAAAATCCACTAACAACATCGCAAAACTAAAGGCTTTGGAACAATGCTTGGAATTTTTGATACATAGCAATTGCCAAAATGTTATAATAGAAGTGGACTCAGAGTTAGTCTTAAACGCTCCCAAGAGAATCAATAATGGAACAGGGCCGGAAAAGGTCACAAAGCACTGGAGGTTAACTAGAGTTCTTCAGAGAATTCAGATGCATCTATAGGAACTTCGTACTCTCAGATTTACTCATGTGAGGAGAAAGGCCAACAAATTGCCTGACATTCTAGCCAACCACGGTGTCAGCTACAGGGACAACAGAATCTTAATGAGGTGGAACACAATGGCGCAGAGTAACCTGAAAAAACTATGCCTTAACCAAGCAGAGGAGAACAAAGAAGAGTACAGAACCAAAATGAAAGAACCCAACTAGTAATGGTCAACTATCAAAGGGCTACACCAAGTGCGAAAAAAAGGTTCACAATGAAAGGTAATCCAAGGTTAGAGGTTAAGTGGACCATGCTCAAGACTATTCTCAATGATGGGCGACAGAGCTTCCCAGACTCAAGAAAGCAGCATCAGAAACTTCTGCATTATCCTAATTTTTCAGTGATGGAAGTCAAAACCACCTCTGGGCGGGTTCATATAGATCGCACCACTTTCATTTTAAAAGTGGTTTTATATTTTTGGCAGTGAAGCCACAAAAAACATGACACGTGGTGAAGGGCCCAGTCGAAAAACCACTCTCCTCGTGCCCTAAAGGTCGATGACGTCAGGCGCGCGATTTTCTGCTCAGTCGTCCAATGGCACACGATTAATAATTGTTCTATATTCATTGAGCAGTTTGGTGGGGCCCGAGGGTCTAGTGGGGTCTGTGGATTCATCTTCAAACATTGGGCCGATACGAAAGAAACTGTATGATCAAATCCAATAAATTTAGGTCACAGTTCTCGGGGAGGCGAGGGGAAAATGGACAAGTTCTATGTTGTCTGGTTTCTTCCTGGTGGAATTTGGCCAAGCCCTTCCTCTTCATTTTTCTCATCAGGTTCTTCCCATCGTCCATGGAGGTCGTCTTTGATGGTTCTATCATTGGAGTGTATGAATTTTGGTGGCTCTTGTTTCCCAGTGAAGGGGTTTCCCCTTCTGTCCTCTTCCCATTCGGAAAACTAGGTTTTCGTGGTTTATGGGTTATCGTTCAGTTTTGGGATGGTAAGTGGTTTAGTTTTTTTGGAAGTGATTCCATTAGATGTCCACCACGTGGACAGGGCAGGGTTGGGAAACCACCCTCCATTGCGACATAAGTTACGAGCATGTTAGGTGGTGCGATATTTAGGTAGGCCGTCTGATCTCTTGGTGATGTCTGTACCATCAGATCTGTTGGTACCTTTTTGTTGGGGCCACGGGCCTTGTCGGGCTTTTTGCCCAAGTGATGGGGGTGCTTTTAAGCCTCAGTTTAGGCTTTTTTTTGCTTTGTGTCATCCGATAGTATTGGAAGATTTTTCTAGCTATCAATTGTTTCGGGGAGACGTTGTACTTTGGTTTCAGGCCCTTGGTGACCCTGTCCCCTCCTAGTGTACAGGGTTTTGTATATTTTGTAAAAATTTTCACGATATAATGAAATAGAAGGATTTACTCTTGCTTAAGCAAAAAAGAAAAGGAAACATTTAATGTGGATAATATAATGATGATAATGGAAATCAATTTTAAAATTAAAATATTTATACAAGTCAAAGTTCCAAACTACTATATTCCACTATTTAAGTTATATGAAAACTTAAAATAGATCAGCTAAGATTAGAAATTCTATTACTTAGCTAAATATAACATTAAAAATGATTAATTAGGTGTGGAAATTAGGCATGTTACACTTAACCTGATCATACTATATCGTTCTCTTTGTATAGAATGTATCATATATTTCCCATAATACACATGGATATTATTTGTCATCCTCGAGATCCCTCCTCATAAAGAATTAGGATTTTACAAATATTATAACCATCACTTATATTTAGAACCCTATACTAGCATTTAGTCTTCCTCCTTTCCACTATACATCTTAAGTCATTACATTAATTTATTGTTAGTTCCTTATCCTTTGATGTATAGACGCATATCTCCTATTTCATATGGGTCTACATGCCTACGTGCTCTAAGTCACAAGGTGTTAGAAAATTATACATTATAGAGGAATGGAACACATAAAATATTTTAGAAATATAAACACAAGAAACACATAAAAACAAGAGAGACACAAATATACATGGTTCACCCAATTTGGGCTACATCCATGGAGAAACAGCTAGTCCTCCCTTTTATATTATCTTGGAAAATAAAGAGATACGACCTACAACAAATCCATTATAATTCCCTATTCACTCTCAATATCCTATCTCTTCCTTGCTCAAAATGTAGATCTACATAGACTCAATACAATTCCTTCATATATAGCGTGGGATTCGTTTCTAGGGAAAAACGCTAAATTAAGCATAACTTCTACCATTAGATTTCTGCCTAATGAACGACTGAGATTGACTACGAAATTACAACATTTTACAAGGAAATTTTACATTTGTTTTTAGGTTAGAGGGCACCCCCCCTGTAGCCCCCCGGTAGTGAACATTTATGGGCAACATTACCACCACATTACAAACTAGGGTCCAATGTGTCAATACCTCTAAATAAAGGAGATAATGAGGCTCCACACCCAATAATGTCCCACTTGGAGACTGATTATAACAACTCCACCGCTACTTCATTTGTTGGAAAATGACTCCACTTTCGACCTAGATATTTCTCATATTCATCATCATAGATGAGGACCAATTGAAACTGAGCAGAATCTTAGTTTCTCCCTGGTTACAACATTTGTTAACATATCTGCAGGATTCTAGCTAGTGTGTATCTTTTCCAGCTTCAACTTTCCATTTTCCAACGTTGACCGTATGAAATGTTACTTGAGATGTATATGTTTAGACTTGGAATGAAATACAAAGTTCTTTACAAGATGTATGGAAGTTTGGTGTCACTATATAACCTTCCAAACTCCTTCTTCTTACCCAATTCATCTAGAAAAGTTTGTAACCAAATCATTTCTTTACTAGCCTCTATAGCAACAAAATCCTCTACTTCTGTTGTTGAGAGTGAAACAATAATTTGGAGTTTTGAAACCCAACTAATAGTTGCTCCACCTACAAAAGGCACATACCCTATGGTGCTCATCCTGTTAGCTCTATCACCCACCATATATGCATGAGCATATCCTTGTAGAGTAATGTTTGAACCACCAAAGCATAATGTTTGATTTGTGGTACCTCTCAAATACCTGAGAATCCACTTCACCACTATTGAATGTTCATTTCCTGGATTGTTCATGTACATGTTCATAACTCCCATTGCATGTGAAATATTAGGTCTTATGCAGACCATTTCATACATTAAGCTTCCAACTACTGATCCATATGGAACTTCAAAGATATAAGCCATTTATTCCTGATTGTTGGGACACACGTCCTTGTTCAGTTTGAAATGGCTAGCAAAAGGTATCCTAACTGGTTTTGTATTCTACAAATTAAATATCTTCAATGCCTTTTGTATGTACTCGCTCTAAGACAATGTTAATCTTTTATTCTTCATATCTCTAGTTATTCTCATACCAAGGATTTGTTTTGTAGCACCTAAATCCTTCCTTACAAGTAAGTTTTCCAATTTTCTTTTGAACACATTTATTTCCTGAATGTTAGAACATGTAACAAGCATGTCATCTACACAGAATAAAAATATAATATAGTTGTCGACATTTTCCTTTTGAGATAAACAAAATGATTAGAGTGACATCTAGTATATCCTTATTCAGAGATAAATTAGTCAAATTTTAGATACCACTGCCTTGGAGCCTATTTCAAGTCATACAATCTCTTCTTGAACCTACACACTAGTTTCTCCTTCCCTTTTACATCATATCCTTGTGGTTGTTGCATATATATCTCTTCCTCCAAATCCTGATGGAGAAAGGTTGTATTTACATCTAACTGCTCAAGAGGAAAATATTCAGTTGCTACTAGATGTAAAATAGTTCTGATTGAAGTCATTTTAACAATAGGAGAAAATATCTTATCAAAGTCTCTACCATTTTTATGTGCAAACCCTTCACCACAAGTCTATATTTACACCTTTTTCTACCTCCATATTCTTCCTTCAACCTATAAACCCATTTATTCTACAATGTTGTTTTGACTGTAGGATACCTCACTAAGTCCCAAGTCTAGTTATGTGCTAAGGAGTCCATCGCTTCTTTGATGGCTTGCTTCCACTTCTACCTGGTTTCTATCTACACTACTTGTTCATAACATTCAAGTTCACCAGAATCAGACAACAATACATAATATAATGAAGGAGAGTATTGTTCAGGGGGTCTACTTATCCTAGTAGATATTCCAAAACTGATTTCAGGTGTTTTATGTGCTTATGGTTGTTGTTGTTGTTCTTGCTATTGATCATTATGATTTGCAGGCACCTTCACTTTTTCTGTGATCTCATCAAGCACTGTGTATTCTTTGTTTTCTTTTTCCTTTTTTCTTTTCCTATATATGATCCTTATACAAAACATGTTCATTAAATATGACATCTCTGCTAATAATTATTTGTTTTTTTTCATAATCATAAAAGCGATAACCAAAATCATTAACACCATATCCAATAAAGGTACATTTCTTTGATTTTCATCAAGCTTTGTTCTATTTTCTATATTAATATGGACAAAGGCTTCACAACAAAAAATATCTTAAAATGAGTAGTTTACCCTTTTACCTATCGATGCCTCCTCTAGAATACCACCATCCAAGGAACTTGAAGGCCCCTTTTTATTAGATAAATAGTAGTATACACAACATCTACCAAAATTTTTAAAGGCAATCTTGCATGCAATTTGATGCCTCTTACATGCTCCATGATTGTCATGTTCATCCTTTTCAATACACAATTTTCTTGTGGTGTTCTTGGAATTGACTTCTCGTTGTGAATTCCATTCTTTGAAGAGTACTTATCAAACTCTTTGTTGAAGTATTCACCTCCATTGTCTGATCTGAGACACTTCTACCTTTGTCCTTTCTTATTTTCAACCAAAGCTTTCCATTTGTTAAAAGTATCAAATACATCAGATTTATTTCGAATACAATAAATCCAAATTTTTGTGGTTGCATCATCAATAAAAGTAACATAATAATGAGAGTCACCGAGAGATGATAACTAAGTAGGTCCCCATACATATATATGATGAAGTTCTACTTTTTCACTCTTCCTTTCTTTCCCAACTCTCAGGAATCTGACTCTCTTCTATTTTCCATAAACACAACTCCAATAGAATTTCAAATCAAGATGCTTCAAACCTAGCAACAAATTTCTGAAGTGAATAATTTGCATGCCCTTCTCACTCATGTGCCCAAGACTATGATGCCAAATTGCTGTATTTGCTCCTACAGAGGTTAAATAATTACAAGTTCCATTGCCTAAACACAATACACCAACCTTTTCCTCTTTTTCTATTACTAGGGCTCCTTTAGTGACCTTCCAGGTTTTATCTATACAAGTGGTTACATAGACTTCACCTCCCAACTACCCTGTTGAAATTATATTTTTGTTCAGATATGGAACATGCCTTGTCTCCTTCAATAGCCATTGATTCCCATTCTTCTCTTTTTTCAAAATTGTACCCATTCCAATGATTTACGAGGTTTATCATCACCCAATTGAACTTCTCCAAAATCTCCTTGAACATAATCATGAAAATGTTTCGTATCAGTTGTGACATGGAATGAGGCCCCTGAATCCACCACCCAAGCATCAATAATATTTTCTAACGAAAGAATCAAAGCATGTTGCAACACATCACCTGTCACATTCCCTTCATGCTTGTTTTCTTATTGCACATCTCCCTCTTTTCCTTTCTAAGACTTGCATTATTTCTTCAGGTGTCTTTTCCTCCCACATTTCCAACACATTATCCCCAATATGGACTTAGATATGTCTTTCCTTGACTTACTGTGATATCCTAGGCTCTTTCCTCTTTCCATTCTTCTTCCCCCCAGTCTCTCTAGTCAAAGCATTACCTAATGTCTCACCGATGCTTGTCCATAGCATTTCCTCTCTAAGGATTGCATTGACAACATCATCAAACTTTAAAGTACTAGATGCAGAGATAGAGTTATTGATGGTTATAACTAAACCATTCAAAATTTATGGAAATGAATATGGAAATAACATAGTCCTACCTTAATCATCAAAAATTACCCCTACAGAACTTAACTCGCTAGTAACTATATTAAATTCATTTAAATGATTAGCAACGAATCCACCTTATTGCGTCTTCATATTAAATAAACTATTCATAAGAAATAACTTATTTGAGGCTAAGTGTTTTTGATATAGTTTGGCTAATGCCGACTTTAAACCCTCCTTTGTCATTTCCTTTAAAATATTAAAAGTTATTGGTGCCGCTAGGCTCAACCATATTATTCTGAGTGCCTTTCTGTCAAGAATATCCCGTTTTGTGTATGTCATATTCATTGGCTTCTTTTTATTTCCGCTCAATGGTAGATACAAATCTTTTTAATACAAGTAATCTTCCACCTGCAGCTTCCATAGCCAATAGTTTTGGCTGTTAAATTTTTCAACCCTAAACCTACCCTTTTCCGCCATTTCTCCCACTCAAGCTAAGAACCCTTCTCTCATGTGATTTTATTATCGAAATAGACCTTTGGATCTAATGCCAGTTGTTAGAAAATTATATATTACATAGCATTTGAACACATAAAATATTGGAGAAACATAAACATATAAAAAATATAAAAACAAGACACATATATACGTGGTTCACCCAATTTGGGCTACGTCCATAGAGAAATAGCCAATCCTTCCTTTTATATTATCCACAAAATGAAGAGATACAACCTACAATAGATCTGTTGTAATTCCCTCTTTTCTCTCAATCTCCTCTCTCTTCCTCGCTCAGAATATAGATTTACATAGACGCAATACAATTCCCTCATATATAGCGAGAGCTTGCCTTCTAGGGGAAAAAATGCTAAATTAAACATAACTTTGACCATCAAATTTCCACCTAATAAGTGGCCCAGATTGACTATGAAATTACAACATTTTGCAAGGAAATTTTACATGTATTTTTAGCTTCAGGGGCACCCGCCAGACCCCCCTGGTGGCGCACATTTATAGGTGGTGTTTCCGCCACATTACGAACTCGGGTTCAATGCAGCGATACCTCTGAATAAGGAAGATACTTAGGCTCCACACCCAAAATGAGGTATACGCACTAGGTATATGCACCCCACCCCCCACATGCTTCTCATTTTCACTGACTAATATTGTTCAATGTAATCCAGAGGGGGTCATCAATTACACTATTTTGGCTAGAGATAATTACACCTTTGTTTTGATTTGTTCTCATTGCATCCTTTGGTCGTTGTGCCTCTAATTATATTGAGATGGTATGGCTTTTACTTCTTCATTTATATATATTATGTTAAATCAAGAGTTTCTTTATTTCATTCACATTTAATTGGCTTCCTTTGTCAGAGGGGTTTTTATTTCACTCACCTAGATCTAGTAAGAAAATAGAGCTTATATTTCTATGTTTTCTTGTCGTGTCATGCACATTTCTATTTTCTTGTTTTCTTGAATTTTTTAGTTTAGGACACCAATTTTAATCTTGTGAATGTAGGGTTACTATATAATTTTGTTATGGCAGGTTTGTCACCCCACCTCTCTTTTCCTTCTTTTTTCACTCTACATTGGTGCATTTCTGCTACTGGTGACTCTAGTTAAATTCCTTTGAGTACCCTTTTCTCTAGTGTAAACTTTCTACCCATTACATTTTCACTTTAGGTTTATTATAATTATTAATTGGAATGTTTTAAAACTAGTTATCTTCCATTAGATATCTTGGAAAGCAATTCACGACTTCTGATCCAATTTCTCTGTTATGAAACCAACTCAAGGAAAGATAGAAAAGATAGATCAACGCCTTGTAATTCAGCCTCTTCGAGGGGGAAATCCTCTTTACATTACATAAACGAACAATTATTGGATGATTCAAATGAAAAGACCTCCTTTCTATATATAGGATTCTAAGGGGTCATAACATAATCAGAGCCGACATAACAATAATAACGTAAGGGCATAATAATAACAATAGTGGGCTTCTATGGGGCACAATGGTAAGAATATGAGCACTACATGGGTACATCAATATAATAAGTGGGTTGTTCTAATAACAATAAGGGGTTACACTAGTAGTATAGGGGCCTAACATGCCCCTCTCCTTCAAAAAGCGTTGTCCTCAATGCTTGAGTAGTTTTTGATGCTTCTGCATAAAATTCTTGTCCTCCCATGTGGAATCTTTAGCTGTTAAGCTTTTCCACCTGATGAGATACTCTGAAATTGATCAATTTCGTAGCTGTTGGGTTCTTGTTTCTGTGACTGCTCCAGGTTCCAATATGATTTTTCCTTCATCTTCAATTTCTGGCAATATTGTTTGAATTGGTATCTATTGCAACTTTTGAATAAGTGGCCATACTTCTTTATCCTTCTTCCATTCATCCCTTGCTTCGTTTATCCAATTTGGTTGGATAATAGAAATAACACAAATATTGCTTCCACATCCTCATCCTTGAAGAGTCTTCCCATTCGGCAAGGTCGCCATTTTTTAAGTGCATGTAGTATTGCCAACATTTCCTTCTCATAAATAGCTTGCTTGAGATGTAACAGTAAAAATACCCAATCACCTACACCAAAACATTTTTCACTATGATTTTGATGTACCTGTTGTTTCGTTTGATTTTGCACCGAAGTGACGTTATCCTTTAAAAGTTGGAGAACTTGTTGTTGATGCTCGATGTGATCTCTCACTACTTGAACCTTTTTCTTCTTGATATGTCCTTCTATCTCTAGATTTTGAGGAGTGGTAATTTCTTCCAATCCTTTACAAGATATGTTCGGATTCATTTCTTGACGCTCAATGTGGTCTTCCACTTCTTGAACATTTTTCTTCTTGATATGTCCTTTTATCTTGATAGTTTGAGGAGCGGTACTTTCGACCAATGAATTACAAGATATGGTTGGATTAATTTCTTCTTTCTTGATGTGATATTTCACTTCTTGCACCTTTTTCTTCTTTTTATTTCCTTCTACCTTGAGAGTTTGAGGAGTGGTAATTCTTGCCAATGCTTTACAAGATATGGTGTGATTCATTTCTTCTTTCTCTGGGGTGCGGTTCTGGCGTATATCCTCTTCTTTTGATGTTTCTTGATCCTTTTCTTCCTCCTCTTCATATTCTATGTAAAATAATTTCTTCTCACCACACTTATGACCTTTAGTGCATTTGCTATCACAATTGTAACAAAGCCCTTTTTCTCTTTTTTCTTCCAATTGTTGTGGTGTCACCCTTGTAGGTTGTGGAAGGCCAGGCGAAACAACACTTCCGTCTTTATAGTTGTGAGGGATATGCTTCCTCGTTTCCATAATTTTTCTTTCCACTTTGTCACAAATCCCTTTTACTCTTTCCAGTTGTTGTGGTGTTGCTCCAAAGAAGGTGTTGCTCTTTGTATCCTCATAATGTGCTATTATTTCCTCCATGAAAATTGATCACGTAAGAAGTTGTTTACGAGAACAAAGCCCTTCATACCATAAAAATTGATCTGGTTATAAATACGAAGATGCAATACATACCTTTTGTAATATGGTACACCATGTAGATCAAAATATTGCTCCATCTGAAGTATCCAATTTACTCGATCCTTGCCATCAAACTTCCTCATCTCGCTTTTTCTTGACTTTAGGAGCTCGACCTTGAAATGATTGTAACTATGTACTTTAGAATATTTAAGTTTTGAAATTGCGACCTGAAGTAGCCCTCTGCGTCCCCTTTCTAATGCCACCAGTCTGATCCAAATTGGATTCTCCAAGAAAGACTTATGCACAATCTCCCAACATGACCTGAGTATAGACCTTTCCAGAAGAGCGAACTTGTATGAAGCGCCATGTGTCACTATTTCAACCTTTCACACTAAAAATTATATACAGGAAACTAAAGTCCGTCCTCTTTTTATAAGTTCCTACAAAACTCCAATCCAATGCTCAGAGAGACAGTCATGACGATTTTCCCCAGGTCACCTGTTTGGAATGTAACTCAGGAATCTACAAAAATACCAACTTCCTCAGATCATATCTCCATAAGTATAGTGCCAAAAGCTCTGAAATTTGGACCTAAGATTTAGTGCGATGTCTTCTCAAATGGGTTTTATTTTTAGCTTCCGAAACATCGCAGAAACAAAGTTATAGCGAAAATGCCACGATGCCCTGTTTGGAGCAGCAAAACCCTAGAATCCAAAGCTCTGATACCAAATGTTATGAAACCAGCTCAAGAACAGATAGAAAAGATAGATCAACACCTTAGAATTCAACCTCTTTGAGGGGAAACCTCCTTTACATTACATAAATGAACAATTATTGGATGATTCAAATGAAAAGACCTCCTTTCTATATATAGGAGTCTAAGGGGTCATAACATAATCATAGCCAGCATAACAATAATAATGTAAGGGCATAATAATAACAATAGTGAGCTTCTATGTGGCACAATAGTAACAATATGGGAACTACATGGGTACATCAATATAATAAGTGGGTTGTACTAATAACAATAAGGGGTTACACTAGTAGTATAGGGGCCTAACATTCTCCATGGCAAGGTTTCTCACATGCTTCAGTGACTTCCTTCCTTTATATTGAGTGTTGGGTTTTGAAAACCAAGGGTTTATTTGTTTAGATTAACTCTAGTTCCTATGCTAGAGGTTTTCTTTCCTGCCATGGGTTTTTAATTATGTGTCATGGGTTTTCTTGTTTCTTGCAGCTTACATAAGGCCATGCTAAGATTTTTTTGCGGAAACTACCAGCTAAGGTTTTACTACCTTTTAAGGGATTTACACAGTTCATATTTTTACAAATTTATTTTGCATGTGTGTTAGGCATTTAAGATATATTATTGGTTTTCCTTCTTGTGTATATTAATTCTATAGGTAAGCGAGATAATCCTTGAAGTAATCCTTTAAAGGTATTAAAATTTTGTCCAACTCATGTTGCTCATATTATATTACTTATATTTTTTTTTCCAATCACATTAGTTCTATAAATATATCAATAGTTTATATGCTACACTGTGATAAATATTCCTAGTCCCTGCAATATATTTTGATCATTTCTTAAATTTATTTCATATTCTTATTTATGAAGAAGAATACCCAAAATCTCTTCCTGAAGTTTTTATTGTAGTTTGGACATCATGTGCATTTTCGAGCGAGTTTTACTTTTTTTTGTTCTTCTTTTGAGATCGAGTGTATGTGCAACTCCATGGAATTTAGGTAAATTTTGGGACATGGATCATCAATTAGGGTTCTCTCGTGAACCTTAGTAGCTACTTTTTTTTTTAAGAATTTCAATTCAATTGCTACAAGTTGTGCCACCGCATTGCACTGATAATATTTTTTATTGTTAATGAAAGGGATTTATAATTTTTCAGTATTACAGTAGTTGCATGTATAGTTGTTTTATCAATATTTAATATTCGAGTTACATTATAATTTGTAACTTAATGGCCGAAAATATCGTATCTCTTACAAACCTTATATTAGACCATGGCTCTTTTCCTCTCTCAATATTTATTGTTGTTTTGTGATTTATTTTCTATGCTTTCAAAGTTCACATGGATAAATAGTAAGATATTTATTCATCTTTCAATTATGTGTATATATTTTCCAAATATGTTTTGATTCCCTAGATTCTAGTTAAGCCAATCCACAACATGTTAAGATTCAAGGATTATTGCACGTTTCTTGAATTTATAATTATGGCCAAATTGGTCCCCTTAAAAAAAATCAAGATGTATTTACTGTGTTCAAGATACCTTGCTCACTTTCCAGTATTTTGCTTGGTAATTCCATATATAACATGTTTGAGGGATCTTCTAATATGTATTTATTTGTTGAACTTGTCTACATCATATTTTTCACTAGGTGTTGACATTATTTAAATAAGCTTGAAGGATATGTTTTTTTCCATGACTAAAGTTAAGAATAGGATGGGTTTTAGGCTATGAAAGCTTCAATGTATGATTATCCAAACCGTGACATTAAGCTTCACCTATAAAATCAGATGCCTTGTAGCCTTGTATTTCCCAGCTAATAGGGTTATATGGAACGATTATGTAGGGATCTCAATGTTCAGATCCTTAACACTGATTTTATTTGCTATATGTTTGCTTCAGTTTACTTTTAATAATGGAAATAACAAACAATTTCCTCACTTGTTAGTTAAAATGGTTTAACAAATAACCTAACTATAAGCATAATATAATCATTTATTTATTCTCCTTCACTATGGATAAGGGTTATTTTGTTCCTAATTTAACATACCATATCCATGCAATCCGTAGTTGTTACACTTATGTTACATTAGTAGCCTATGTGCACTACAGTGGTTCACTTCACTACTATCGTACATGTTATTCATTAAATTACTAATTATTTGTATGTATTGTCATAGCTAATTTGACCCCAACTAGATCTTGGCTCCTTATGTCAATTCTTCCTTGTGCTTCATCTCGTATTCTCATGATAAAGGATAGCTACCTTGAATTTTCTTGTTTTCATTTCATTAAGATGGCTATTAAAGTAATCATTAGAACTTATGGAAATTATTGCAGTAAATGAAGGTTTGAAATTATAATCCTAAATTATTTTTTTGCACAATAAATAATACAAGTTGTAATAATCAGTATTACTAAAATAATTAATAAAATAAAATAATGTAATTAATTAATTAAAAATATAAAATAAAAACGAACATGAATTAAATAAAATATTAAATTTTAATTAAACAAAAACCAAAACCTTATCTCACCTCTTGTCCTTACCTCCCATTCATTTCCTTTAAAGCATTAAAATTTTGAGGTGACAAAAAGGATACAAAGTATTGGTTGTTTGGATGGGGTCCCGAGAGGTTGCATTGAATTAACTTAGTCATTTTTTGTAAAGGATTTCGTAAAAGACGTAAAGTCTCGGAAATGTGGATAGAATCAAAACTACCTTCCGTACCAAGTGGGGTACATTCGCATACAAAAGAGTACCTTTTGGGCTCATGAATGCAGGTGTAACCTTTCAGTGTGCCATGGTAATCACCTTCCATGGACTCATCAGGCATAGCATAGTGGTGTACCTCGGTGCTATTACTATGTTCTCTAGAAAACGAGAAGATCACGTACGCCATCTGAAGAAAATTTTTGAGCAATGCTAGAAATACATGATTTCCTTGAATCCATAAACTAGCATATTTGTAGTGTTTGATTAGAACCTCCTTGGGCACATCCTTGCCAAGAATGTGATCAAGGCTAATCCGAACCAGTGCCAGACTATCATGCAGATCCCTCACCTAGCCAAAAAGAAAGCAGTGCAATCCTTCTTAGGAAGGATAAACTTCCTTCGGAAGTTCATCTCAGATTATGTTTAGATAGTGAAACCCAAGCAAGCCATGATAAAGAAGGATTTCGCTTATAGTTGGCGCAAGAAGGAAAAGTATGTATTCACCCATATAAAGTAGGTTGTTGCAGAAGCTCCTGCAACCTACAACTTAGATAGACAAAGACTTCTAGCTACACCCCTTCACCTCTGATGACTCACTCGCTGCAATACTCACTCAGAAGGATGGGATGAATGATGAATATCCCACCTCCTTCGTGAGAACAAGCATGCAATGACCCGTACTCAACTACCTTGCCATTAAAAAACAAGCATATGTAGCATACAAGGAGGTGAACACTTCAAACCCTACTTGTTGAAAAATCATTGTATAGTCTATGTACCTCACCTAACAGCTCGTTCACTACTTGTACAACAATATCTGGGTGAATAACGGGCGAACTGGATGAAAGGTTCATAAGAATATGTCTTGACACCAAGCCAGTTCACACTATCTATGGTCATGGTCTGTGAAAACTCACAAGTGAGTAAGTGCACGCACATGAGGAAGAAGAAGAGCTCGATGGTTGTGAGCAAGAAATTTAAATGTATGATGTAGTGCGAGCACCACTCACTGAAAATAGGAACTCTTTGTATGTAGATGTGTGCTAGCACCTTGAATAGGGTAGCATAACCTCTTACTCTTCCATCAGAGAGAAGAGGGCATTGCATCTTAAACCTTTAACTTATTAATTAGTGTACATAGTGCTTACAGAAATCATAACAACAAAATATTGCTCACGTGCCTGGAGGCACATGAACCAGAGAAGGTTTTTGAAGATCTACATGACGTACCAGCCAGCGGACACTTCACAGGAAATATCACTGTGCACCGAGTTATGCAATCTAGTTTCTACTGACCCACATTATTTAAGGAGACACATGTGTATGCCCGCAAGTGCCCAGTCTGCCAACGATGCACCGACAAAATGTGAAGGTCAACAACCCCACAACACCCTGATGCAGTTATTGAACTGTTCCAACAATTGGGCTTGGACATCATCATGGAAATTTTCCCACATTAATCGAAACAACACCACCATATTCTGATAACAGTTGATATACTTCACGTGGTGGATAGAAGTAGTTCCGCTTAAGCAAGTGAATAACCAGGAAGTCATCATATTCCTCTAGTAGAACATCATACCACACTTTGGCGTTCAGGTATCGCTTGTGTTTGACAAATGCAACATAATTTTCATCTTTAAGCTTTATTATTATGCATTATAAAATGGTATTGTGATTAAATAGTCAACTAACTACTACTTGCAGGGAAACGGCCTCGCAAAATCCATGCACAAAAATATTATCCATATAATAAAAAAGGTCGTTTACTCTAAACAACATAACTAACTCTCTACCTTGATGAATTCCTTATGGGATGACTTCATAACACCCAAACCCTCTCTCAATACCTCACTGTATTTCCTGGTTTATGGTAAAGAATCCATCCTACGACCCAACATCTATGTTCCTGCACTTCATTTGTATCAAGAATCGCAAGGTAAGCCTTGCATGCTAGTTCAACATAGGATGGATATGCTTCGCAAATTGCAGCAAGAATGATGAAATACAATGAAAAATTTACACTCCACTAGAACCATATCAAGAGATAGTTCTACAAGAAGTCTACAGTGAAAGAAAACTTGGATGTTCATGACTTGGTCTTGAAATGGGATAAATGCCATGAAGACAAAGATAAGCGTATGAAGTTTCAGTCCCTCTAGATTGGTCCATACACATTCCATGAGAAGCTTGGCCCACACACATACAATTTCCAATCACTTGATGAGAGGATTGAAAACCTTCCTCTCAATGGGAAAGATCTCAAACACTATTTTTAGTAGGTCGGTCCGAGCCCTAGCCATGTACATACTCAACTTACTTTCTTTCTTTTTTTGCTTTGTGTGCTCTGCTTACTATTTTTGTTTCGTTTTGTTTTGTTTTCTTATACCTTTTTATTTTTGTTTTCCAAAAATAAGTGTTGCACTCTACCAAGGTTTTCTTTTTGAATGAGTATGTGGTTGAAATCAGATGAAACTTGTGACACTGCAGCACTTGGCCAGTCTTGTGTTTGTCTTCTATGTGCTTGGTTGTAACCTTTAGTCAATAAAGTCTTGAAGAAAAATACAAGCCATCTACAAGGGAAGCTTGGGTCCAACCATGAATCTATTTCCAAAATGGGAAACCCCATGCCTATACTTAGTATTCTTCTTTGTGTGATCAAGGTCATCCAGCTAGTAGAAACAGAGAACGGGAAAAGCTAGACGAGGAAACCTATGTTAGAGGCATTACATGCTTCTCTAAAGGAATAACCACTTCTACTCTCAATAAGTCAGGATGCCTCTTCGGGACAAAAAATAAATAAGCTCCTATGCACAGTCCTCTTTAAAAAAAAAAGGGAAATACAAAGGCGAAAGAAGAGAAAGGCTTCCTCCGCAAAGAGGTGAAGCATGCAACTACACCAGGGTCCTGACAAAGATTGTTGGTAGTGGATAAATGTGTGTGCTCCTATGTGACTTTGATATGGTACCTTCGAGGCCTGATGGTAGTGGAGAGACACTAGAGATCAAAACTTACACTCTAAATATTTTATAACTAGCAAGCCAAACTACCCTTCACAATTTCGCAACACTGTGATCAAGCTAAAACATTTTTTGTGCTCAACTAAGATGGAAAAAGGTGAACCATGTTTGTCCATGGGGTAAGTGGGAAAGCTGAATTAACCCACACAACTATTCAATACTCCCAAAAAGACCAAGGTCCTATGTTGTTAATGAAACAAAACAAAGAAGTTGGAATTCTACTAGTGCGTCTGCAACCGTTGTAGTGGTGGAAACACCTTCCAAACATTTGGCCTGCATCTAGTTTTAGAGCCTTCCTTGAGAGTTTACTTGATGTTTTCAAGAACTCGGGCTCACCCCATGGGCCTATGTGAGTATTTGTACCCTCTTTTCTTGACCGTTCAACGAACAATTTTTGCATGTGGGTCACAATGTCACGCTTGCAACCATGTCCTGGTCATGGACAAGGTTTTTGCTTCATGTATACATGTTGTATTTGCTATGTAAACACAGTTGCAGTCACAAAAAAAGTTTTATGCACTGTCATGCAAGCTTCATCATGGTCATTCAACAATCCATCACAAGCATCAATCTTGTTTCTTGCACCGTCGATTAGTCATATTGAGCATATTTTGTCTTAATGGTTTGAGGCATCTTGTCATCAAGTGTGTGTTTGAAAAATTCCCATATGCACAAATTCACTCACTCAGACACGCATTTATTTTTGTAGATGTTCTGATGACAAGATCACCCTCAAACAGGAACCTTCACCCTGCAATCTACTTGGTAGACTGTCACCCAAAACAACGCAGAAGTGTCCAACAATCCTTTTCAATTTTGATTTCCTGTAAGCTGATCAATCAACCCTCTTGTTGGTAAACCAGAGTATTTGACAAGGGAGTGAATCTGAGACTAATTGCTCCCAAAAATTATGGAGAAGATGGAGAACTTGCCCGCTCCACTGATGGATAAAATTTCATAGAGAGGTTGGACAACCCACGAACGTCTGTCCTTGTCTCCCTTCCATGATTGCACAGTTTTTCTAGTCAGTCACCAGTAAGCTGATTGACTTCTCACCGAGAAAACTACGCATATTTTTTTGCAAGCTGCTCAATATCCCAACATCCTACTCAACTCAAAAACTATGCAGTGGTGCCCAACAAGTCAATCTCCCAATATTTACACATTTTTTTTCTCCAACAAACCCTACAGCCCATTGCGAGCTCCCTCAAAGAATTGTGTATATTTTATTGCCAAACCTTCCCATAGCCCGCTGCTAGCTCCTTCCCAAAATTGCGTAGTTTTTAATGCCAAGCCATTCTGCATCTTGCTGCCAACTCCCTCTAGGAATTGTGTAGTTTTTGCTACAAAGCCTGCTAATCCCCTTAGCCAGCTCTCTCCAAGAATTGCATAGTTTTTGCTGCCAAGGCCCTTTGCTGGATGACCTCCCTCCCTCCACAAATTTTGTAGATCTTCCCTCCAGTCAATCCTAATCCTATGGACAATCACTATTGACTCGGATTGTACATATGAGTCCCCCATTGACCTCTGAGCAATTTTTACCAGCAGTGCTCGGAGCTTGCATCCCAGCTTGAAACTTGCCTCACTCAGTTTCATAGCCTTGTCCTCTCTGCCGATCACCTACATATGAAAGAGAATTACCATGCATCATGATATACTAGGATGTTTATGGACTTTATGTCATCTCATCATGAGCGACTGAGGATACATGTACATGAATAAACATGACGCGACAACAAACACGATGAACAAGGAGAGTATATGCAAAAAGACGTGTTCATAATTGGATGAACAAACAAGGCATGTGAAGGGATGCATTCCGAATGCATTACCATGCTAACATGTGTTCACGAGTAGATAAACGGATGACTTGCATGGATGGACAGATGAAAAAACATGCGAGGAGATATTTTCATGAACGGACAAACATGTCAAGCATGTCAAAGTACACGCAAAGGAAAAACATGAACATGGAACATCAAGAAAACCTAATGACCATCAAGGACTGCACACACTTTTCCATGTAGAGGAGACATGGTGATACACCACGTTGGGTAGTGGATCCCCCCATGGCATGTTTTTGGGTCTTGAAGCCTGAATTTTGGTCAAGTGTAATGTAAAGACCACGCGAAATGTGGGTGTAAGGCCCAAGAGTCTAGGGTTGTCTGCCCTAAGATAATGTAATTTAATGTAGAGTGTGTTGGCCTACCCATGGCCCACGGACCATGGGATTGTATAAATAGAGCAAGGCTCTAAGTGTAGAGTCAGTCTTAGCTTTTGGACAAGTAACAGATAGAGGAAAACACATGGTTAGAAGATAGAAGTGAAATATGATGTGTATTGGGTCATAGTGGTAGGTAGAGGCTCTACAGCTGAGTGCACAGATGCCTTGTAGAGTCCTGTTGATGCCTCGAAAATCGTTACATCAACATCGGGGGATAACCACCCGGTCCGGACCCTAATACAGCTCCTTTTCCATTTGGGATGGTGGCTCCGACTGGATATAATGGGACCAGTTTCCCAATAGTGAATAGAAAGGGGGTGAATGAATGATTAGTTTTCTAACAAGTGATAATAAATGGAGGACTTATTATATAAATGAAAAACATAAATGACTATTTTATCCCAGGAAGCTTCTACTCTTTAAGTGCAATGTTTAATAATCTATGTTTGCTGATAGGCATATAGATGACACTATACAATAAACAAAGACATTCATTTAAATGATAATTGCTTCGTTCAAATAGTTGAATGAAGTAATTGATAAAGCAATATTACACTTCTCTTTTATACTACCGATACATGCATGATTGAAAGAATAGCAAACTATAAACATCCAATAGTGGAAAGCATAAAGTTTACTGTTAAAACGCATTCATATATTCAATAATAGCATAAATGACCAAACAACAGCTCACATAAAAGGAATAAATTTAGACATAGATAATTGTACCATATGATCTGCGAATTATTCCCTATGCCAATCGCAATTTGAATTCCTTCTTCCCATTTAGAAATACTTTAAAATAAAGGCAATAGTGCACATTCATATCAAAGCTTCATTGTCAAAATTTGGAAAGATTTGGTCCAGTCTTCATAAAAGAATATGCTTGAAGTACAGTAGTGCAACTTCAAGCTTAAGTCATATACAAAAACTTTACGACACTTTCTAAATGCATGAAAGGGTCTATAAATAATAAACTAAGATAACAAAATACAAAATTAAAATGCTACTAAATTGGTATAATCCGATCTTAAAATATCTCCCACATAGTGATCTAGAAATTGGCAGCGATGATTCATTCTTCTGGATGTTTTCCCTTTGTCCTAAGTTGGCACATTGCCAGCATTGGCTCCACTTCTTGAGGGCGGCTGAGTCGAGAATTGATTTGAGCAGCATAGGTGGCATCATGTATATCAGCAATGATACACCTGATTGCATCCGTCAGGAATTTAAGGGCGGCTCTCTGACTGTATGGTTTAACTAGGAACAACGAATAGGTGTCCCAAGTTAAACTTTTAATCCCTGAGATCAATCTCCCATTCTTTTCAAGCTCTTGGTTACATGACTGCTCCAATGTCTTGGCCGATAATAGTTTACCTAGCGTACATTGAGAAATCATGTTAGATAAATAGAGAGTGTTATTGATCAAGTCAATTAAATTGCTCGTAGATAACTTGCATCGGGAAACAACTCTCTCTGCTTTCATTAATTGGGACTGCCATTCTGTGAATAGGATTTCCTTATGGGATTTTAAGATTTTGGTTAAGTTTGCTGCCTTTCCCTCATTAGAGTCCTGCCATGTAAGAAAATCTGTCAAAGTGTCTTCGGCTTGCTCCAAATCCTGCCTGGCATCCACTGACTTATCTATTTTAGATGATGTTATGTCACATAGAGGTTCAACTTGGGCGATTTCATGACATAACAATCTTATTTGCGTTATTAATGCCTTGTTGATTTGCATTGCCTCTGCTCTGAACTCGGCCGGCTGGGGAAGACTCTTGAACCTTTCTACCCGAGCTAATAATTGAGCAATTTGTTCATCTTTTGTCTTTGCCATCTGTTCATTCATCGCCTTCAACTTTGATAATGCCTCGGATAGTTCTTTCTGTCTCTGAATTTCTCTCGAATCGATCCTCTGCTTCTCTTCATGCAACTGTTTGTTTAGTTGGTTGTTTAATTGTTGCTGTGTGGACAGTTGCTGTTGTAACTGTTCTAACTTCTGCTGCTCTTCCAATAGCTGTGCTTGTAATGAAGCGATCGCTTGATCCTTTTCCTTCAATAAATTGCTTACCTCCGATGCCTTATCCATGGTGGCTGCCGAATAGGCACCGGCATACTGAGATAACTTGATTAGGTCATCGGAGGGGTCAAATTCTTCTCTCCATACCACATTTACTGTTATTGTTTGTTCAGGGAACAGAGAAGGTTGATCAATCCTTCTTCTCCTCTGCTGTCGTTTTATCACAGCCCTATGTTTCGGGCTATAGAAAACATCTAGTGGAGGAATGTCCTCTACTTGCAAAACAATTTGATCGGAGGGTTTTTTTGGAATTATTTCTACTACTGTACTTGAGGGTGGACCGCTGGTTCCTTTGTTTGGAACCTCCTGTGATGTTGTATCTTGTGTATCGGCAGCTTTGGATGTTTCGGTGTCCGTTGAAGTCTCAATATTGCCTATAATGGTATTGAATTGTTGCCATTCTTCAAGCAATTTTGGATCCACTTGAGTATCCACATTTATTTCTTTGCTGCTCTGCTCCCGCTGCCTTTTCTGTTCTTCTTCCCTTATTCTCTCCTGTTGCTTCTTTTCTGCCTCCTCTTGTTCTTTTCTCTGTGCCTCTTCCTGTTCAATCTTTGAGTTCCTCTGCCTCTTCTCTGGACTTCTTCATAGATTGCGGATGTAGCAGGAGGTTCATTAGTAAGCTGCTGCTCAGGCTCGCTTGACTGAACCGTCGGGGTAGTAGCTAACAAATCTAGAGGCAGAGTTTGCAACCTCTGTTCTCTAAGTTTGTTAAATTCTACCAATCCGTCGTCACGATATCTCATTTTGGCTAGCTATTGTACCTGGAAGATTGACTCGGCAGAAGAGAACAGGTCATCAAACTCATCTTCCTTGTGCTTGAATTTAGTGAGCTTGGCTTGATCCAGGGCATTGTAGATGATTTTCTTCGGGTTGAAGTGTCTATTAGGCAGAGTGGGGAGACTTAAGACGTTAATTTTTTCTGCCTCTTTCTCTGCATGTTTATAATCATGCAGAGTATAGACACCACACCTAAGAGGAAAAGGAGGCCAAACTTGCTTCTTTGAATTTCTGAGAGTTTTCGTGGCTGACACAGTTGTAAGCTGATATGCTATTTCGCGAGCTAATAGCTTGTCTGGTATGTATAATGGGAGGACATGAGGTCTGGCCTGACTGCCGAAAAATCTGACATAGGTGAATTTTTCTTCTCCAAACCAGGTTCCTAGGGCTGTCAAGTCAATCTCAGCCCGAGAGAAGATCTTAGGGGCAAGTTTATCAAAAATTGTATAGTAAAGAGGTAGCATAAATCCATTGCAGACTTGGTATAAATGGTGCTTATAATTAGCTTTCCATAGCTTCTGGTGGTAAATATGAATAGGCATAGGGTCCTGTGGAGTCCATCTCCACCCTAAAATAGGAAACTCGGAATTGAAACAGAGGGTATCCAAAATGTAGGCACTAAAATAAAATGGAGGGATGAACCTATCAGTAACACGGATTTGTTTCTAAATTCAAGAATAGCCGTAGCCAAGTTATCCGATAATATAGTCCCTCAATCCATGATTTCACTATTACATGCTGCTTCTATCAAAGGAACCATTTCTATAGAAAACTTGGAAGAATCATGCAATCCCCATAGTCAACACATCATGGCTCCAACATAACAATAAGGAGAGCATAAGGAGTCGACAGAGTACTTACCCGAAGACTCATGTTTGTGTTTCACCGGGTTCTGTCTCCATTCTTTTATAGGTGCTGACTCGGTCTCATTCTCATCTCGAAACTTCTCCAGAAATGCTTTATTGTATTTCTTCTCTGGCTCGGGCAAGTGGTACATTTGTCTGAAATCGTTGGGCTGAAATGAACCAAATATTCTTCCATCGACAGTGTAGAATGTTCTGTCCATAATTGGAATTGCCTCGATTGCCCATCTCACCACATCCGTATATGGAAGAATTCGCTCTCTAGCTGCTATCCTATGAAGGTAGGAATCAGCTAAATCCTTCAAAGTAGCATTGGATTTCTGGCTTGAACCTGCTAAGGCTTGTACCGATGTTTGCTGAGGTTCCTCAGCTTCAACCAAGTTGTAAATATTTTGCCAAGTAGTGTTGCCAAGGCCGAGACATGTGGTATCTGAGATTAATCCATTCTTTCTCGGTGCCGGATCGGTGGCATGCTTCCCTATTATCATAGGAGCCGAAGGCGTTCCAGAATTCTTAGATTTCTTTCCCATCATTACTGCGGAAAAACTCCGCGTAAGAGAAAGATAGACGTAATGCAGAGAACAGATAGCTAAAACCAAATATGAGGAAATTGTGTCAATCAATGTGAAATGGATGATTTATCATAAGGCTCCCACGGATGCAATCTCTGAAAGGATTTAGGCATGAATGCTCATTAATTGGCCGTTAAAACCTGTCAATCACTTAATTGCTTGTTATATTCTTTATTCGCCGAATAATGGTTTAAGCGTGGATTTGATTTTTTGGCGGTTGGACGCGAGTGAATCTCTATCAGGAAGAGAAAAGGCTTTCAATGATAATTAATATATAAGATAGCGAAATCATATTGATCCTTTTCGAAAATCACGCTTTGGGCTCATCGCAATCGGCAATCGGAGGATGGCTTGGGTGATTTCCTTTGAGTCTTATGGAATCCCTGATCACCGATAGCGATATCGCTCAACTCGCATCGAGAGTTTGAATGAGGAGAGTTTATTATGTTTGTGTTACATTCCCCTATCGCTGATTGCGATATCGCATCGGGGCAAAGGGGATGGGCCTTTTATTATTTGTTTTTTCGATATCCATCGACTATTTTGTTTTTATCGCATCGGGGAAAATCAATGGGTCATGGTTTATGCATCTTTGTTATTGCGATATGTGATCTTGCGATCGTTTTATCACAATAATAAAGGATTATTCGATTTGTTTTAAAGACCGATTATTTCAAAAGGTTTTAAAATGTTTTGATTATTTCCAAATTTTTAGAAGAGTGATGGATTAATACCAATTTAATCTAAAAGGGACCCATTTCAATTTATGATTTTCTAAAGTAAGATTTTTTGAAATGGGGGGTTGTTGTATAGCACAACAGACCCATGGGGCATTATTTCTAAGAAGAGGGTGGAAAATAAATCCACTTCCTACATCCACACTCAAAGGCCCGAAATCGAGAAATATATGAATCAAATAGATTGGATGCTAAATACATTACAGGAAGCCGAGGAGCAAGTAATTTCCTCTTCGAGTGCACAAACTCCACGGCAGCAGGAGAAACAAATTACTGAAGAAAGGTATGAAAAGGGAAAAGAACAAGAGCAAGGGATAACAAGGAAGAGGTCCAGAGAAGACTAGTCACCAGGGACTGATAATTCCATGAAAGAATTCAGGTTGAAGTACAGGAAAAAAAACTAAAAAACCCATGGACATAGATAAAGGGTGAGCATAGCAGATGTTGATCAACATAATTGATATTCCAGATTCCTCCCCAGCTGGAGGAAAATCATTTCCTTCTACTCCGATTTAGAAAGACAACAATCTCTTCAAGTGTCCTCATCTTCAAAGGTGACTGAAGAGAAAGAAGAGACAATTTTTGATACCTTCATAGAAATAAGAAACAGAAATGAAATACTAAGGAAGAACACCTATGCTCAGTTTTGGAATCAGAGTGTAATTGCACAAGGTAGACTTCTCTCTACCTTTGACTCAGAGAAGGGAAAAATGAATATGGCATTTTTGGAGGCACAAACATCAGAGCCCAAGACTCCAGCAGACTACAAGCATACTTCCTTTGAGTTTGGTGTCAAGAATGTCCATCCAATTGATCAGCTGGAGATGCACAAGCAATCAAGGGAAATGATTTCATCTACTTTAACCAGCACTTCCATGAATTTGTTCAAAGTGCAGGTGGCCCTCTCAAACGCTCAGTCTCAGTTGAAGATGGAGAGGATTTCATCATTGTCAAAGGACACTAGGATTAAGTGTTTGGAAGAATTAGTAGTGAAAATTGGATATGATCCCTTAGATACAAAAGCAGATGAAGAAGTAATAAAGAAGAAAGAATTAGACATTGCAGCTCTGAAGAAGCATCTCAAGCTGCCTAGTGCACATGACTCACTGACCAAGGAAATATATAAAATAGAGAGGATAAAGGCTTACATGATGAAACTAATAGTGGAGCAGTCCATCCAAATCAAACAGATGGAGATAGAAATGGAATAGATGGTGCAAGAGAAAGAAAAAGCAGCACAGATGGCTAGCACAATAGTGAAAACCCTTCCTCTAACAACCCTACCCATAACTACTACAACAGGTGCAACCATAGGAACAGGAAGCAATGCAGAATAGTTGGCAAGATCTATGGAAGGAATGAATATGCAAAATGAAGAAATCAAGAGGCTATAATCCCAAGTTGGTGTGCTACAAGATCAGATTAAAAAAGACGAAAACAATCACTTGGTAGAGATGCAGAGAGCAAAGGCATTGATAGAGAAGCTTCAGAAGTCAGAAAAAGAATCCTCCATTTGAAATACTCTAGGGAGGATTAAGGAGATCATTTGGCACAAAATAATAGATCATATGAATGAAATTTGGCCTAACATCCAAATTATTTTTGAGCAGAAAGAGTTAGTAGAGAAAGCCAAAGAAGCCATTTTAGCTACTAATACAGAGTTGGGAGATATGCCAACAACAACAAACAAAATTATCAAATTTCTGAATGCAAGAAACAAATATGAGCTGGAAGAATTGGGAGTAGTAGACAGGACATAGACCACACTACAAGTCAAAAAGGCGCTGACAAAGAAGAGTTTAAATGTGCAGCTTCAAGAAAAATGCCAAGTTCTAGAGTTGACAGTCAACAGGTTTTTCAACAGAAAGCAACCTCTACATCAAAAATTCCTTCCCTCTTTGTTTGTTATAAATGACAAAAGTCATGGACATAGGGGATTATGTTAAGAAATTACAAGGCATAGCCACAAATGCTGCAAATATATCCAACATCAAAGGCAACATAACAGGAAAGGCTTTACTGGAAGTAATCAACAATCAAATTTACATTGTATATGAGCTGAAGCATGTGTTTTTGGTCAAGCCATCATTTTCCAAATACACTAATGCTGATTAGGTTTATCGAATATTAACCAAGATCAAGATCCTAGAGGGGGAAATGTGGAGTGACTTATGTGAATACCAAGAATAACAAGACAAAGATGAGTAGAGCGGCCATACATGCAAGAGTCAGCACCAACCACGTTAGCATAACCACTCCAGTCAAATTAGTACTTTAGGCAACAACATCCTAGAAAAGAGGGACACCTGTCCCAGTTTTCTTAGCGTGGCCACTCCTTGGCTACATTAGTCAAATTTTCCCTTCATTGTAATAAATAATAGATTGCTATGTGTACAAGGCAAATCATTGTAGTTTTTGTTTAAATACTCCATGCATTGGGAGTATTAAGGGTTGGATCCTAGTTATTGGAATGATTTTTCTATTTGGAGCATTGTAATTTTGAACTGGAGCATCAATAAAAGGACAATTTAGAGGATACTTGATCTGTTTTGACTTGTGATGTTTTTCTTTCTATGTTTAATGTATTTCTATTTATCCATCCGTGCATCCTTAATTCTTATTGTAAAGTAGAAATGATAGTTTAAGATATGCTATTGGAGCACCTTACTGCTATCTGTGTTTACTATATGTATGTTTTCCTATGAAGTACGATTTAAAAAATACTTGAATGCTTTTTAATCCTGGCTGATATCACTGTTCTGTCATTTCATTTATCACTCTACTCCAAAGATCTAGTAGGAACAGTTATCTTTCCCTGTGAACGCTTTGTAAGATTAATGCTACCACCCATCCCGTGACTCCATAGCCCAATGGAAAATATTAAAAAATGATTTTTCTCCAACCAAATGAGCAAACATTCTTTTTACTCTTAATATCTATCCTAAAACACTATAGCACTAAAAACAAAGTTAAATAATAATTACTTAGAGAGAGCCCTCTTTGAGTCCAGGAAGGCTAGGTCCTAGACTCATAAGTGGTTTGATGTATCTTTTGTGACTTTTTTCTTGCCAATCTTCAAAATCACAAAACGATAACACCCCCACCTAGAATCAGTTGTGAAGGGGTGCATTCAACTCAACTAACAAACCTAATGCAAGTATATTTATTCATAATTGACATAACTAACTTGACTTTAAACCTACCTAATTGACTTGAACCTAAACATAACTACAATCCCATTTTGGAGATTAACCAAGTGATTAAGAAGTTTGTGGGCCATGGAAGGGCTTCAAGCATGCAATTTTCACACAACTTAACAATAGAATCCCCTCCAGTTGCGCAAGCTTAACAACTATAGAGTCTCGTACTTCCACAATAATGAACGACCCCAAACAATGCATTTGGAGCTTGCCAAGATGTTTCATAAACTTACTGTCGTAGAGTAGAACCTTACTCCTAACCGTGAAGGATTTCTTCTTGATGTTCCACTCATGGAATGCTTTTGCCTTTCCTTCTCAAAAAATTGGTGAAAATCAGCTAAAAAATGGGCTTCATCTAACTCCCATAGCTTATTTAATTGCTCAGTAATTGTCTGGTCCTCTTTCATTTGAGTAGCCGACTTAATAAAAGATTGGGAACAAGAAATTCCACAGGTACTACAACTTTTCGGCCATAGATGAGGTGGAATGGTGTAAGTTTATGCAATCAATTGATGGTGGTACGGTAATCCCATAAATTAGTTGGTACCCTCTCATCCCATTCATTTTGGTTAGCAAAACAAATCTTGTTGAGGCCCTTCTCCAGGATCCTTTTGAAAGCTTTGACGGTGCCATTTGCCCGTGGATGGTAGGGGTTTCTCTTATGATGTTGG
This sequence comes from Pinus taeda, assembly GCA_000404065.3. Classification (NCBI taxonomy): domain Eukaryota; kingdom Viridiplantae; phylum Streptophyta; class Pinopsida; order Pinales; family Pinaceae; genus Pinus; species Pinus taeda. The sequence continues at coordinate 41,048 of APFE031277184.1, read as the reverse complement.
ATCATGAAGTTCTATAACAACACAACGATTGTTTCATTAATGAAATGGGTCCCTTGGTCACCAGTGAGGCTCCAGGGACATCTAAATCAAGTGATGATATTTTTGAAAATGAACCGAGAAACGATGTCAATAGTGTGATCTTTAACATGTGTGACTTAGGCCTAATGGGTGAGACAGTTTGTAGTAGTAATAATGTACCAAGAGTGTGAGCGATGTGCTGGAGTTCTAATAGGACCGTTGAAGTCAACAATCCACTTCTCGAAATCTTGGAGCACATGTATGGGTTACAGAGGAAGTTCACTCCTGTGCGATGACCACCCCACCCATTGACAAACATCACATTTCTTGATGTAATCTTTTGCGTCCCTAAAGAGTGTGGGTCACAAGAGTCCTCCTTGCAGTGATTTTCTTTCTGTATATTTCCCCCCTAAATGTCCTCCTACAACTCCAAAGTGGTACTCACATAACAAATCTTCTTTTCATGGTTGAGGACACATCATCACAATATCTAGTCTAGACCCATATTGTACCATTGCAATGCAATCAACTAGTATACTGCAGCTCGAATGACCATATGGCTCCTTTGGGTTGCTGTGTACTCTTATGGACATTTTCCAGTGACCAAGAATAGCACAATGTCTTCCAATTAGTCTTTAACCCAAAAAAAATTGACATTTGACAATTGGTCATCCACCAACCCTCCTGATTCACGCAAATCAAAATTACCACAAACTTGGCAGGGTCAACACATACTCCTTCCTTGCAAAATATATGTCCCAACAATGTTCTAAAGGGGACAATGAAAATAAGTTTATTTAAGTTCAAATAAATCTGTATTTTCCTGAAATGATCAAACATTACCCTGAGCAACCTGGAGTATCTCTTCAATAAGATGTATACTATCCAATCATCCATATGTACCTGCAAGAGCTTGTGAATATAGTCTCAGAAGGTAGTAATCATGATCCTTGAAAACATTGTAGGTGCATTCTTAAACCCAAACGACATGACATGATATGGATAAGAGTCCCATTCAGTTGTGAAGGTAGTTTTTGTCTTATCTTCTTTTGCAATGCGAACTTGGTGGTAGCTAGAAAACCCATTCGTGAAGGAATAAGCCTCATTACCTGCAACATTATCAAGGACCTCATCACTAAACAGAGTAGGAAAGGGATCATGAACACAAGCATTGTTCAAGCTCTTGTAATCTACATAGACTTGGATCTCTTCGGAATCCTTCTTATTTTGAATGATGATCAGACTAACCCACTCAACTTCATCGAGTGGAAAGATGAGGTAAACTGCTAGCATCTTGTCGATTTCCCTCTTCACCTTCTCCTTGAACCTTGGGTTTAGTTGATACAATCGAGGTTTTACTAGTCTTGTGTCTGGATTCAACATGACCTTCATTTCTCCCAAATCTCCTTTAATTCCTTTGAGCTGTCCAACAGACGAAGGGAAAATATGCTCATACTCCTTCAAAATTTCAAAGATCTCCTTAGTTATGTACTCATCCCAATAGTCCCTGATGGAAGCCAGTTTCAGTTTCTCTTCGGTCTCGATACTATGCTTCCGCAATTTAAGAGATTGCAGCTATGGACAATTTGTAATAGGACCATATTCTATGTCTCGTTCCCCCTTAGACTCCTTAAACGTCAAGTTCCTTAATCCTTCCAAATCGATGTTGTTGGGTTCAAGATTTACCTTCTCGCAAGCCACAACCTCATGAAATCCTGAGTCATAGGTATAATTGAAGACATCCTGGTCACAATAGTCCTCAATAAGATTTCCCGATGGGAACAAGACCCTCTTGACTACTTTCAAGGGAACACCTATCCTCTCATCTTCATCAAAAAAGGAGAAATCACGAACAAATTGGGATGTCATGTGGTACCACTCCCTATTCTACCTCTTTATCTCTTTTTTAAGATATCAAGCCTGGGGGAATATTCCCAAAATGTGGGTGAACCTATGCACTCACAGATTCTTGGAAAATCCCTCCTTGGTCCACCTATCTTTACAATTATGGATATGCAGGTGAGGGTTGGTCTACCATTCGTACTTAGGGAGATTTTATGAGTAGCCTTCTAAGTAGTCCTGAATCTACATATTGAAACATACTTGACTATCTCCCATCCTTAGAGGTGGTTGTGATGGAAACCCCACTACCTTTCCAACATCTCTTGAAGGGCGAAATCCAATAATGATATATTTTGTGCCTCCAAAATCTCCAAATCAACTTCATTGATAAAATTAATAACAAAGCCCATACCATTAAAAATAGGGAAGTCCCGTACTTTTGTACCGACCCAGTCGATGAGATAGATAGTTGCGCATCATCTCAAGTGTATCTCATGGCCTCCTTGCGACCAATCATCCCACACAGATTCTCAACCAACTTCAGAGCTTTGAACACTCCTTAAGCTAATTGAACCATCAACTATAGGATTGATGTAATCTTCTCTCTTCCCTGTTGTGTGCGATATAATTGATTGAATACGTTATGTTCTTCTTTATCATCTAAACCTAGGAACTTGATAAGGATCTAAGGGCTCAATCACCCTGACTCCATCCACCTATAAAGTGATTGTTTCCCTTTTTAGATCAATCACTACATAGTTTTTGAAGGCCCAATCTATCCCAAACAATGTAGGATAGGGGTCCTTATCTCCCATGATGCTTATGACTTCAAAGTCTGCATACGTCTTTACTCCTGCTTTATGTACTTGCACATATTATAGGAATCTAATTGGGAGCATTCAATACTGATTAGCCATGCGCAGCTGAATCAAGGAGAATTCCAGCTTGGGTCTTCCCAGGTCTTCCTTGATAAGATGTTTACATTCGAACCCAAATCTAACATAGTATCTTTGATCTGGAACCCCAAGATCTGGGCATAAACACGAAATTTTCTCCCCATACTGTTTTTGTTCCATCGGACTTGTCTAGAATGCCTTTAAGGAAAATTCACAGAGATGAGCCCTTATAAGAGATCCCCATCTTTGACAACGAACCTAAGACTCTTCTTCAACTTCCCTAAAATCTGCTCATCATTCATGATCTGCAAGAAAAGTTTGAACCATTCCACTATGGGTTGGGAAGTGTTATGTGGCAGCCTTTTGCTTCCGGGCTTCAATAGTTCTGGTTGCTGACCTTGGTTTCCATCAGCTAGAATTCACTATTTGAAGAGCTCTATGGCATCTTTTAGTACTACTTCTTCTAGTGAGAGTCATAAGAGTGCTTTGGCGAGGCAGGCTTGATGAGCCATGGTTTCTTAGTGACCCTAAAGTCAGCTCTGGTCTTCTTTCCTCCTTGGGGAACTATGTTAATATTTGACATCAGAGATGATTAATGTTCACATGGTTAGGCATTAATGAAATTCACTCTCCTCTATCGATTGTGCTCCTTCCACATCGCGATTAATTCTAGGAAATTCTCTGTTGTGTGTGAGTTGACTATGCAATGGGAGCACTAGGGTGTTCTAGGTAGCAGGAAATCTCAGGAAACATGCCCCTCCACGTCAAAACTATATAAATAGATCAAACCTCTGCCTCCCATTCTATCCCCTCTTATTCCTCCACCTCCTTTCCCTCGAGGAGCTTCATTAATTCTAAAGCTAGAAAGATCCAATCAATTAGCTAGAGCATTTAAGGCCCTACATTAATTAGTGTGGTGAGTTGGTGAGCCGTAAAATTCACAAAAGACATTGTTCAGGATAGTCAAATATATTTGTCATATTAGGTAAAGGTGGAGAAGCTACCCATATGTTTTGAAAATGTCATAGTAATCTTTCGGAGATGCACCGTGCTGGTTGGGAAACACATGAAATTGTGTGCAGCCTATATATAAGCCCTGTGTACAAATTTGTGCAACTCTAGAGATGGTTAAGGATTTAGAAGGACCCTATGACATAGAGGGATTTCTTGGACCCCTCAATCTCAAGCACTTTTTGGCGTGATGCACTTTGACATGGAAATTGGTACACCACATTTGAGGTCGTGCAGGTCACATTGGGTGCATGTCTCTCAGCTTCTCAGTCAGATCAACAATTTGGTGTTACAAGCCAATGATAGAAGGATCATTGGAAATCGATACTCCTTTGGAGTTTGTGAGGATACCCTGCCATAGCATTCATCTTGGTTGCTTGTTCAAGCACATCCTATAGAGTGTCAAACTTTTTCTGAGATAGTGATGTTTGAGTGAGTGGTAACAATGCTTTGATGAACCAATCCCGCTAGTGATTAGGATCACTGGTGTAACTTAGTGTGCCAATGGTGTCTTTAAACCATTGCATGATCTTCCACTCTATTTCCCCTTCTCTCTGCTTGATGTCCCACAGTTCAGATAACCCCTACTGGTTAGTATGTTGAAGTTTGTATTCTTGGAGGAATTCTTGCCGAACCTCATCTATTTTAGTATTGTACTGCAAATAGGACCACTTGATGAATTGCCTAAGTGTGTTCTCTTAGAGAGTGGTATGAAATTCAATGAGTTTGGTGGCATTTGGAGTTTGACAGTCCCTCTAAATAACTCACCCAAGTACTAATGTTGCTCAACATCCTCGTTCCCCCTTCCAGATAACTCAAGATACTAAGTGAAAGAACCCGCCATGTTGCCAGCCATCCGTGATTGAAGATGTGAGACAAGTATGAACCCCTGAGAGCCAGGTTGCAAAGACCCTTGGGAACCTAAGTAACAACTACTATCTCTACCATTAGAGATACCATCCTTATAAGTACTATATTCTTTGTGAATCTTTATGACATTAACTAACTTTGAGAGAATTTGAACGAGGTTTTGATAAAGTACCAAGGGAAGGTCAAGGGAAGTGTTACCTGAACTGTTGGGAAATGAGTTACTACTCTAGGGGGGACTCATCATCATTAGAAAATAACCTCCTCATCACTAAATGCATGTCTCCATCTGATCTTGTCCCTTGGTCCATAGGGCCCGGTCCATCTGACATTTCCATCTCGAAGAATAATGATGGTTCTTTCTCCCATCAAGTGTTTAGGAAGAAAACTCATATTGAGTAGTATCTTCATGACAGTTCCCATCATTTCCCTACTCAGAATTTGGGTGTCCCCAACATGCTTGCGACTTGAGAATTGAGAATATTCGATGAAAATAACCTTGATAGAGAGAAAGCCCATCTCCTTAACGTGTTTGTTAATAATGGTTATAGTGACCTCCAAGGTTTGAAAGCTTTCCTTAAAGCCAACAAAGGTCATAAGGTTAAGGGAGACCCTAAGGATCGTGTCTCAAGGGTTCATCTCCCTTTTATCCAAGGGACCACGGATAAGATTGCAAGGATCCTCAGAAAGCATAATGTTCCCTCTACCTTTATACCCCTTAACACCATTCTTAGGTCCCTTAGATTTGTAAAAGACCCTATTGACCCCAAGGACATAAAAGGTGTCTATGTTATTCCTTGCTCTTTTGGGACCCCCTATGTTGTTGAGATGGGGAATTCTATTAATCAAAGGATTCATGAACACTCAACGGACGTTAAGCATAGGAGGACCCTGTCTTCCGCCTTGGCAGAGCATGCAGAAAAAACAAAGCATCACATTTGCATTGAGGAGGCCCAGGTCATTGCCAAGATTTCTCCATTTCATCACTGGAAATTTAGGGAGGCCACCAAAATTGAAAAAAGGCCGAGGAATATCAATAGGGATGACGGCTGGAAGATTAGCAGCTGTTGCATTCCCGCCCTTTCTTCATATCTACCCCCTTCTTGCCCCCGCCCCTTGGGTGGTTCTTCTCTACAGTCTTCTTTGCTCCCCCCCATATTCGAGACCGTCTGTTTCCTTTTTTCCTTCTCGTCTTTGGTTCCTCCCCCCTCCACCCCCCTTTTTAAAAATTTCTGGGTTTTATTTTAGTGCTTGAATTCCTTTTAATTGACATAGTTAGTTATTGAAGCAAGCATTGTCCATTCCCTCTCGTTGATGAAAGAATTCCATAGTATGGTTTTTCTTTCCAATCCTTTAGATATAATTAAATAAAATTAATATTGAATTAACTAACCCATGGTAAATTCTATATTCTTTCTAATTAAATTACCATATTAATTTTATTAGGTTAAAATCAAATTATGTTGATAGTTAATATGAGGTAATTTTTAAACTAATTTATTAGGTTATCTATTTTTTCTTATTTCATATAAATTTAATGCTATAATAATATTAAATGGATCTAGTAATAAGATTATGGTTCTTGTTAGTTAAATTCAAACTTTTACTTTTTAGGGTAATAAATATAAACTATTTACGTACCTAGTTTTGATTAAAAATCCTATTAATAGATTATTGATCTACCTTAAGCTAATAATTATAACAAACCAACCTTACATTTTTAATTATTTTCTGCCAAGCGAGTAATTTTTACCTTATTACTTATTGACGTTATATATATATATATTATTATATATATATATATATAAATATAATATTATATATATTATATATTTATATTATAAGTAGTTATAAATGTTAATGGTCATATCGTGGGGATTCATTTTAGTTTGTTTGGGTCTTTATTTAAATAATTTAAAGGGTTATCTAATTAAAGATATTTCTTATTATTTATATTATTAAATATTAACAATACTATCTCCTTAAATTAACAACTAACTAACTAATTGATCTATTTAATTTTAATTAAAAGGCCTATTAATAGATTATTAATTCATACTCTAGCATTTGGTAATAAATATAGCTAAACAAAAATAAAAATTAATTAAATAATTATTTTTCCCTCTCCCTATTTCTTGGTCTTGGTGCCTAGTCAAACTTAGCCTTGCTTAGTAGCCATTGGTACAACCTAGTTGTCCAGTCAAATATAGTCGTTTCCTAGCCAAATTTAACCATTTGAGGACCTGCTCTCTCTATTTAACATGCATCTATGATCTGGTTCTTCAACTCGTCCTAACAATGAACCACACTTGTTGGTTCGAAACGTGTCGACAAATGAAATATGATGTGATTTTCGCCGAAGATGCCTCTCATAAACTTGATATGGATCACAGAAGCCTCAATTCAACAATTTCCATCTCTCCTTGTAGCTGAAAATATCTACTGCTTCTTTTTATCTTTGTCAGCAATGGGGTAGGCCCCTCCTACTGGGCCAGGATTCACTGTATCACTATTCCCTTCCTTCTGCAACTCCATCCAGTTTATTTTTCCTTCTCGCACTTCCAGACTACTCAACACTGTTCCTACTTGGTGGGAATCCCTCTGTCACCTATGGATTTCCCGCAAAGAGTTCTCTTTCCATTCCTCTACTATCCACACCTCTTTCGTGCCCTAAGGTCTCTATCCCTTTGTAAGTCATATGCGCCCATATCATTGACATTTTCGTCGCCCACAACCAGGTAACATTTCTTGCCATATCCCTCACCCCTAGTACCGGATATCTAAGCGGTCATCGACTGGCCCTTAAATGGGAGTAGGTTTTCTTCCACCATTGAGAATTTAACCCACAATGCAATCTCTTTCAACAACCTTCCCTGCAACCTTGACCTAAAAACAAACTCAACCTTGGAAAAGGAGTGATGGACTTCTGCGGAAAACTCGATTATGTAGCTTTCGAACGTAGCTTGTACCTAGAAATTGACAACATGATTTAGGTCCATAGGAAGTCGATGTAGTTCAACTAGATCACTAGAAGTCTAGGTATGGGAAGACCTACACCAACGACTAGTCCGTCCTTTTGTCTGCAACCTTCACAACCAATTATGATCTTCTGGGAACTTACACCAGAATACTGATCACTCGCAAGCTTCGCATTCAAAACTTCTTCCTCCACTCGCTTCACACCCTTTTCATGGAGTTGCGCTTGCTGAGAAATGAATCGATCCACTTACTCATGTCATCAATCTTGAATATCTTTCTTAAAAATCATTGACACCATGCTCTAGGTCCCTTTGAGAAATCTCAAGTCCCAATAATGGAACCATTTGTTGGCGAAAAATTGTAAGAGATAAAGACCTTAGGTTCAAACTGAGGGTCCAACAAAGGATCAACTATAGTCTATCGTAACACCGACATTTTCACGTTACCTAGAAGAAGTAAGCAATCTCACCCGAGGCGTGATAAGACTTGAATAGGAAAGGGAATAGAACCAAACATCAAGGAGTGTTATGGAAACTATTTATCATCCACATCTATTCTAGGAAATCATATAATCAGTCATGCAACAGGTGCAGAAGTAGAGCCTTCAACACAACTAAAGAGACAAATAACATTCACATTCATGCATTAGAAAATTTTAAAAGGGCCATATAAACCAATCCATTGAGAGGCATAGAATAGTCCCACAACTTCTTTTCATTAAACATAATATATCATTATATCATAGTACAAAGTCCCTTAAGGAAAAATAAGATTGATCATCATATAATTTGGCTAAGAAAGACGTGAGCCAAGAATAAAACTAATTTCTATACACACAGTGACAACATTCGAACATATGATATTTGCCTCTCTCGCTTTTGATGTATACTTCTTTTGATTTATAGAATTTCCCCGTGACCTCTCTCACCTAAATTGCGAGTCTTTTCCTTGGATACCATGCTCTTTACTTTTTGTTGACTTTTGTGACTTGACTACAACTGCTCCTTCTCTCCTTGACAATCTCTGTGAACACCTCTATGCTTGCATTTTTCCACACTTTCCTCTTGCCAACTTTAGTGTCTGATGGATATTGTCCAATTTTATTTCTTTTCCTCCGACGTTTTCCTATGCAACTACCTTTTGATCAGACTTGGTGAAAATGTGTCAAAATTTTGTGCCAAAATGAAGGACCCAACACATTCTTAGTTCTTCTGGTGACCCAGTGGTCTGTTAATAAGACCGTTATTAGGTCATTAGAGATCCTCATATTTCTTGGTGGCCTAGTGAATTTTTAATCAAACCAAGTTCTTTCAAGGTTAGAAGTTAGATGGAGTTGGGTCCACATATTTGTTAAAGTAGTTAGCGAGGAAATGGGGATGCTATAGATATCCAAAGATTTGGGTATTAAGATGTCTAGAAAAACTTATGAAGGGAATTTTCCAAAATGATAGATATAAAATGGTGGAACCCATGCATGATGGAACATATTGCCAATGAAAGAGAGGATATAGAATCTCTTAAGTGTTGGAGATGGACAGTTAAAGTCTATCAATGGTGAAAAATAGTGATTCAGAAAAACCTTATTAATGAATTTTTCCAGAAAGATGGATTTTAGATGGTTTATTGCACAGGATTACTCATCAAACTTGTGATGGAAACAACAAGTGGTGGAACTCTATGCAAGAGGAACCACGATGTCAAGGTTGCAAGATATTCAGAAAGACAAAAAAATCTATAAAGCTAACCTTTTTCAATACCTAGATCTAAGTGACAATGCGAGCTATCACATGGAGCCAACATGGGTATTGACATACATTTTTATCACCAAAAAATGATCACCTAGCCATTTCTAACTAGGTGGATCGAAATACACCATATGGGATTAAAAGCATTTCCACCATGGGAAATAATATAGTAAACCATTTTTATTAAATTATTTTTTGATGAAAACTAAAAAACCCCATGAGAATAATTGAATAAATCATTGTTTATTTAATTTCTTTAGGAATAATTATAAAATCATTGTTTGATAATTATTCCCTATCACATTTGAGTGAATCCCCTAGGAATAATTAAATAAATCAATATTTATTTATTATTCCTTATTTCTATTATTGGAATAATTGTTAAATCACTATTTAATAATTATTTCATTTTCACACCATTCTTAATCCTTGTGAAATAATTAATAAATCATTTTATTTGTTAATTATTTCTAAATAAATGTATTTGACCATTTTGAATACCTTTTCCCTCTCCAAAAAATATAATAAAGTATTCCTAATGGTTAGATCTTGATTTGGTTGATATTATTTTATTATTCTCCATTTTCGAGATTAACTCAATACTTTGTTATACATAGGAGGGTTTTCCATTCATTCTTCACCATGCTCATTATCATTGTCACCATTATCGTCTCTTTTCACTTGAGCTCCCATTTGAGTTCTCCACATTGTTTTGGTTTTTTCACACATTGAGAGAGAGAATCGATTACTGAAGCATCAAGGACATCAAATGACCCATCCCACAAAGGGAGATTTGCAAAACCCTTTTGTAGATCTCCTTCACCAGGTGTTATCAATAAAAGATTTATTCATTTTAAAAGTCTTTCCATTTGGTTTATTGCATTGGATATATTGTTGTTTGTTGTTTTGGATCATATATGTTGTTTTGTTGTAGGTTTTTCTAGTTTTATTATTTCAGAAATGAAGCGTAAGTAGCCACAATTTTTTTTTTTGGGTCATGTGTCACCTAGTGACTTAAGTTAAGTGTTTTTGGTACACATTCCAAGAAATTTCACACTAACAAATGGCGACTCCACTGGGTTTTTAGCTACATTTTTCATTAACAAATGGCGACTCTGCTATTGTAATAACAAAGTTCTTGGGTGACTGAAGTTTCGGTAAATTTCATAGTTTTCTACAGCTATTTTTAGCCTCTCAATTTCTATTTATAGTATTATTTCCTTTTTTGTCAAATTTTTGGATTCTAGTGTTTTTTTGGTTCTTTCCATAGGTCACAGGTACCAGCCGAGCAGGAGACAACAAAATCTGTGCGAGATCTATTGATTAAGAGTCCCAGATGAAAAACACACTTTTCAATCCCAGATTTGCATTCTAGAGCACACTTTCCACTGTTCTAGGTCATACCCATGTTTTCAAAATTTTATGGGAATTTATTTTTTTTTTTTTCGAGATTATTTTCATATTTGCCGAGAGTGCTATGTGTAGAATAGGAAGGGTTTCTTATCTCTATTTATATCTCACCTAGGCCTAGATTCTCTTAGTTTTTATCTTTGAGGAAGGAAAAATCCCCTTAGGGTTTAGAGTACACCTCCACATTGTTAGGAAGAGATTAGTTGAGTGAGGATTCTAGTGTTTCAACATTTTCAGCCATTGATTTTTAGAGTCTGATCCATTACTTTACAACAATTTTGGATAGGTTTATTTTACCTTTTATCCCTTTAGAGTTTGGGTTTTGCCTTTCCCCCTTAGGATCCCCTTGAGTATCCTAGGTTTCAGAGCTTCAGACCTATCCTTTGAAACATTTTTCACCTTTTATTTTTGCTGCTTCTCTACACAATTTACAATTGATTAGTGCCTCTAGATACCAGGCCCTTTAACATTAGGTATTTTAGGCATTTTATGTGCCTTTGAGTAGCTTATTTTCCTTATCTTGCTCAACTGCTTCATAGCCTTTTTGGGCGGGGTTTTGTGTGCTTGATTGGGTATTTATTTTTCTATCATTTTCAGATTTATTATAGTATTTCAACACTTTATTTTCAATAGCACATGGCATCATAAATCATGCTCAATTAACTCATCCATTTGACACATTATTTTCACACACTCACACCTTAAGTGAGCGTGAGCTTGGTTAACACAACCAAGCCAAGACTTGAAACACTACAGCTTAATAACTCAACATACATAGATTAAACCCACTTGGGCACCACAACCAAACAACCTTTGTAGTTTAGGTGTAGGATCGGTGGGATAACCTTGCAATAACACCAATCGATTGCTTACATCGATACATATAATTTTACATATTAGGGAGATTAAAATACTTCACCATCCCTTGGTCTAAAGTCGAAGTGCATCAAAAACCCAATTCAGAGGGGTTTAAGCTAGGTCATCATGTGAGCAGTTCTCCTTGGGGCTACCCAACCTGTGGCAGGGAATCCCATTCGTTGGCTGATCACCGAGAAGCTCAAGACTCGACCACCACTGTGGGACGAAGGTAATCATAGTGATCAATCTTAAGAAAACACCCTATAAGAATGGTTGTGGGAAGCAGTTGGTTCTCTACCCTACCTTTCTCTAGACTATTCTCCTTGTGGGGATGAGATTCCGTCAAGTAAGAAGTTCATTGGAAGGCCATCTGAAATAATAGATTTAGGATTGTTTGAGGATTTAGACCATCTATAGGCTAGATGTCTTTTTCTTTGATAGGACATCTTTGCTTATATTAGAGTGACATCATCAATATAGTTAGTTTACACTTGGAATCACTGCACTAGGTATTTTCTTGCTGTTTGTTGCTATTTTATTCCTATCACCACCCTCTAGTCCTTGGAGTCATCATTGCCTTGACATCATTATGCCCCCTAGGCATTTGTCGTGGAGAATTAGAGGCCTTCGCCCCTAGTTTCATTAAGATAGATTACTCCTACTCATTGAGTTAGATTACATCCTCCTAGTCCTCCATCGAGTCATCATTCTGATTATGGTTCTATTGATTCTTCCAGTTCTTCCTTTGATTCAGAGTATTCGCAACCCCGTACCATCACCATTTGAGGCACCAAATCTCAACCTCGTACCATCACCATGTCAAGCACCATCATGGGTGTGGGAAACCAAGGTGGTAACCCAAGTACCAACTAGGTCAACCCCATAAGTTGAATAGAACCTCCACCTGTATGGTCACTCCTCCTCCATTGCTTCCTTTTATGGCTGGTTTGAGTCTCCCTGATTTCAGCTAGCTCATCAATGATCCTCTTCTCCATGATTCCAATTGGCCAGCTATGCCTACTGAAATTTCTTTAGACATCCCAAATTTTGAAGGTAATCCTGGAGAAGATCCCACAAATAATGTTCGCTCATTCCATCTGTGGTGTTCATCCAATTCTATCGCTGAAGATTCCATCCATCTTCGCCTGTTCCAACACACTCTTACTAGAGCTACTACTAAGTGGTATGCCGATCAAACCAAAGCCACTCATTCCACTTTTATGACTCTTGATAAAGCTTTTATTTCCTATTTCCAAATAGCTCTTTGTTATGACACTAGTATCGAACTATTGACTTCTTTCCATCAAACATCTTCCACTCACCTATCCGACCATGTTCAAGAATGGTGTAGAAGGAGGAGCATAGGTAGAGCTCCTAAATTCGAACAATGCGTCTATATGGATTGGTTCTTTAGATCTCTTTTGGCCACTATTTCTAAAGATGTCGCTTCACACTTCTCCCCAGTTTGAGGAAGATGCACTCCAAGTAGCCTTGAAATTTGATCTCATCTACACCCAATCAGGTTATGTTTATACTGTCATCCTCAATCTACCTTGACCTGGTGCTCCTAATGCACATTTGATGAGTTATGGTCAACCCTAAGGAGGGACAAGTTCCTCTTAAACCTATCCCTCCCCCAATCTTCCACACGACAACTATTATTGAGGTCCCAACACGTCATATGCATATCCCCATCCACATCAACAAATTCTAGGGCAAACTATTTCTCCACCTGTTTATCCCAATATTGGCCCATCTCCTTATTATTCGTATGCACCGCCTAGCGCTCTAGCCCCTCCAACACTAGTGCCCCATCCCCCCATGTTTGATCCACCTCTTCCACAACAACAACCTTCTCCACAAGGTCAAGTGTATGCTAAACAAAGCGCACCCAATACCCATAACCCCAAGAAAAGGAACAAGGGGAAAGGTAAGCAGAACCAACAATCTCAAGGTAATGAAGGTAGCTAGGTTCCACCATCCAATGCACCTCAGGGATCCCATCCTAATCCCACAACCTAGCAACAGGGTAGACAATCCAAACAAAACAAGGGTCTTCGTATGAACAAACCTTGTGCCTGTTGCAGCGTATATGACCATTATACTTATGAATATCCCCTTTTACCTCAGATGTGTTAAGTATGGGAAGCTCAAGCAACTACTTCAAGAGGAGTGCAACCCATAGCTCCTCCTCCCCCTCCTTCTTCATCTCAACTGACTATGCTTACCAATCCTTTTCCTCACCAAGGATATCTTGCTGCTTAACCTACACAAGGTTAGGGAGCTCTGTAAGTTCCACCATCTAGTCACCATGATTATCAGATTCTTATGATGAATTATGATTAGGTCAATACTTAGCAAGTCAACCTACAGAAGTGATCGCACCAATATGACAAGCCACCTAGTAATTCAGTGGCTGAGTCCCAAACCCAAGTTTCCACCAAGCCTCTATCACATTGCTTGAGTCAGCTAAGAAGAACATATCAATACACACGAATCACCCTTGTGCTTTGTGTCATAATTATGGGCATTATTCTCACCGCTGTCCCCGTCTCAAAGAATTTTGTGATACACTTCAAGTTCTTCATGAATTACATGCCACTCGTAGTGAATCCACCTGTCCTCTACCCATGGATTCTGGTCCCACTCCTATGCTAGAACATGAGGTCTCTCAACCACTCATCGTGATTCCTCTCCCTGATATCGAGATGACGGATAATACCGATCTTATTCTCTACCTATCATCATCCATGGGATCAATATATTGGGACTCTCTAGATGTCTCATATTGTGATTCTTTTGAACCTTCTTTGACAAATACTTCGGGATCAACATCGGTAGATGCCACATATACTAGTCACTTGTCTCCTAGCCTTGACAGTGCGTATGTGAACCTTGTCTCTCATGAATATGCCTCGGGTATCTCCCCTTCATCATGTGGTATGTCTTCCTCTAGTCCCCCCATCTTCCATTCTAACGAAGACATCATGGAAGCTATGACCACCCCTGATTATCTTGGGAATGATACACACCATCATGCGTACTTCCTTCTGCAGCAAACCCATGACCAATATGCTGTGGAATCCAAATACTTCTGTAACCCCATATTCCCACATCTACCCAAGCAACTGACCAACCAGTATAAACATGTGACAAGAGGGCACTATGATATGATTCAACCTCATATATAACCTTAAGGAAAAGGGAATCAATGGAACATCACACATAATCATTCAACATCATCAACAAAACCCTCAGAAGACTAGTTAGTCACTGTGATAGCTTGTCCCTGGGTCCCATTGCTTTCAAAAAATACATACATAACCAACATAATAGGGACATAAATACCAATGAAATCATAGCCATATAAACCACATATAATCCATCATAATACTCATATAAATTCTAAGAGATATCACATTTCATTAATGATGAAAAATCCAAACCTAGGATGGGACTTCCACGTTCCACCCGACCATAGAATGGTTGAGCCAAATCTCTCTTCAGCCATTCACCCCCATGCCATATTCCAAGCATAAATGTGGGATCTCATAGACCACCTCAATAAAAAACCATACAGGGCTTGTAGAGGACATCCACCCCAACCCATCAAATAATGATTCCACCTTGGAGTTGGACATCACCAAAACCATCATCTGATCTGTCTCTATCCCAGCCTTCTAGGGCTATAGAGTGTTTGTTCCAACCTATCTCCCAGGACTAGTAACTCAATCCACAACTGCCACCGGGCTCCAGAGCTTTTGTCCAACCAAGGCTTCTAGGACTAGTAACTCAACCCATAACATTTTCCAAGCTTCCAGAGCATTTGTCCAAACAAGGCTTCCATGAATAGTAACTCAACCCACCAAGGGCTTCCAGAGCCTTTGTCCAACCAAGGCTTCTAGGACTAGTTACTCAGCCCAAGCTGTTAGAGGGCTTCCAACGCGTTTATCCAATCAGGGCTTCCAGGACTAGTATCTCAACCCAAGCCATTACAGGGCTTCCAGAGTGTTTGTCCAACGAAGGCTTCCTGTAACGAACAACTCAACCCAAGCTAAGGAAACATGAGAACCAACCAAAACAAACAATGAAAGTAAACCCACAATCACCATGACTATCTAGGAAATGGCAAGGTTAGGTAATCGATTGTTGATCTAGGCAATCCTCCATGCCACTGATAGATCACAACCAAGAAACCACATGCATGTTCCATGTATGCCAAAAATAGTGAAGAAATCATACATACAACTTGATACCTACAAGCAAATATGATGTAGTTATTGATGTCGATGCCTTCTTGCGCTTTCCTACTCTTCCTTTTCCTTCTTGCTCCAAGAATCCAAGTATGCCACACACTCCAAGAGTGCTCAAAGAAAAATCTAATTATCCAAGAGTATGAGAGAGAGAATAATGAAGGAGCCCCAAAACTAAACTGACCAAGTCTCTACTGATCGAGCTTGCCAAATGATCCTCAGAAGCCTTTTTATGGATGAGGCCTATATTTTCTTCATTTTCCATTAGTTTCCTTCAATTGCCTCCTCACATGCAACCTATGACCTTTCACCTTCCTTTTCTCCTAATTTCCATTATTTTCATAAATAAATGTGCCAAAATGCTTTTTAATGCCTTAACCATTGCCTTTGCCACTTTTCTTAACCATAAACAACCAAATGAACACCCCCTAGGATGTATTTCCCAACATTCAACTTGGAATACGTGTCTCATCATCCGTGGTATTTATATATTTTTACATGGAACTTTCACCAGGGTTATTACAGAACCCTCCCCCTTGGGGGAACACCGTCCTATGTTCATTGACACCATTAACCAACAAGACTACTGAAAACAAAACATACTATCCATGGAGCTTTTTAACACAACTCGTTGCAGTATTTATAATGACCACTATTGAAAAATGACAATCATACTATTTACTGGAGCTTTATAACATAACTCATTACTGTATTTACAATAACCACATATACACATACACATTTGCTTCAACCAACAAATAAACATATTTTCTATGGAGCTTTATAAATCCATCTCGATACAGTATTTACAATAATACACACATATACACATATGAAAATTTGCTCAGTCAGAAAATAAAAGGATACGATGCCTGCATCTGGAACAAGGGAATGTAGGGGCTCACACATCCACCCTCAAAGTAATACCAAGATTCACCTCCTTCCCAAGAAGTCCAGAGTCCACTGCAAAGTTAAATCTGCATCCAATGTCTAGCGCCACAATCCTGCGCCATGTGTCCTCTCAGTGAATAGTTACCAGCTCATTGTTCCATGGTGCAATGCTAATGTACATCTGATTCCATCTCGAAATGCTAATGATCAAAACAAATCCATCCATGACTTTCCTTTCTCTTCTACACAGTCCCTTCGGAAATCCGATCACCCCTTCCGTGTAGTCACTCACCTTCCAAGTTCCACTAGCACCCCTATCTCGGGCAATCCATCCCTTAGCAAGGCTTCCTCACATTGGAAGATACAAAAACCAAGGCATATACTTGCCTCAAAACCATCATACTGGTCATAGCATGCACATGGAAATCAATGGCACTATTGGGTACAAGTGTCCCACAATGGCCCTGTTCTTGAAGTACTTTACCAACATACTGCTCCCTGTTTCAATTCCTTTTGGTAATGCTGCCAATTCTTGCAATAAATTCCAATCACCCAACTAGGAATTTCATGCATTCATGTACCAAGCACATAACTTCCATTAGATTTAAAATAAATAGAAATCAATTCACATCATACCTCGTTGGTAATTCGTCAATAAGGTATATTTGCAATCCTGTTCGCTTCCTGTCACAACAAGTCAAACTAGAATATTTGACCAAATCAACATGTATAAAAATATCTCATCAGGTTAGCTCAAAACATAACCATCATAGATCAAAATCATAAATCACATGTAATCATCATAAACCAGAATCATGATTGACATGTAATCATCATATACTAGAATCATAAATCCCATGCATAATAAAGCTGAAATAATATACTGATACTTATCCTTTAATCGATCCTTACTTCTACCTTTGTTCTTATTTAATACGCACACTAGATTGATTTCCACACCCGAAAAACACCCAATGCCTTCTCCTGAACCAGGTGCACATATACATAGTGTGAATCACACACATACGACCACACATGACATACAATTCCATGCAATACATGCACCTACACCTAACATACAACACATACACCTACACCCAATGTATACAATACAATACATAAGCCTACATCCAGTGCATAACACAATACATGCACCTACACAATGCATATACATAGTACCACATGTCCTTAACACAACATGTATGACATGCACACAATACCACATGTGCACCAGTACCATATGTACAACATGTACACAATACCACATGTATAGCGCACCACCTGCACAACGTGTGCACATCCTCACATGTACATGATGCCACCTGCACAACATGTACACAACTCTACATGTACACTACACCACTATACAACATGTACATAATACCACATACACGACATGTACACGACACCACATGTACATAGTGCCACATGCACGGCATGTACATAGCACCACCTACACACAATGCCACTTGTACAACATATACATATCACCACATGCACACAACATCACTTGTACAATCATGCATACCACACCATATGCACATAGCACCACATGTACAACATGCACACAACTCCACTTGTACATAGCACTACATTTTCAACATGTAAATATCATCATTTGTACACAACACTGCATATCCAACATGTGCACAACACCATATGAACACAACACCGCATATGCATCATGCACATAGTACAATATGTACACAACAACGCATATCCAACATGTACACCGTATACAACATATGCACAACAGTAGTACCACACATCCAAAACCACACTATCCTTACCGAGAAACCTTGCTTCTAGTGTCTTATCCATGCTTATCCTACCATGCCGTAGACCACACTACTTTCATTTTGCTGATGTATCCTTCCAGATTGCCTGTTATAACATAAACATAGGCATAATACAAGCATACAATACAAATTCATATTCACATGATACTGACCTCATATGTTTTTCATGACTACTCTTCCCACTTGTTTCCTCATAGACCAGGAACCTCTTCATGTCATTTTCCTGCGTAAGCAATCATTCCTCCACAAGAATGATTCGTGATGACCCTGTTAGAAAGTGACATAGATATATACATACATAGATATATAATCATTAGCATAAAAAATATCGTCATTGTGTGAGACAACGGCATACATACATACATGTATACATATATTTTTAGCATTAATAATCATGATCCATGATGACCCTATCAAACATGACCTACATACACACCTACATGTATGAACATAAACATAATCATGATCATATATATTTACTAGATATCGAGGTCAAGTTTAAGAGATCTTCCTTTATTCATACACAACATTGAGAATAATCGTTCCCAACATAGCCAAAGAAACTGCCACCTTAGATCCATTTACTTTACCTTGTTGGTTATCTTTATCATGTTTGTACTGCTACTATCCATTTACCACAATGGACCCAACCAGTCCAATTGACTATCATAGTCTTACCTTCTGCTACACTTATTCATGCACCAAGCTCAATCCATGTCCTACATTACCTATTGGGTGCCACACAACTCTCCCCAAGCTCCATTAACTTTCCTCTTTCCCAACCAATTCCCAAGACTCAAAGCATAAAAGGCAAGACAAGAAACAACCAAGAGGAAACCATGAAAACCAATAACAATAGTACGACACCAGAACCAAAGTGGCATTATCATGCACTAGACGCAAACAAAACCTCAAATAAAGCATGACAATTCACCAAAAGGCCAAAAGAAATCAACAGACATCATGACCCAATCCCCATGGTTCCCAAGGAAAGCTCAACCTGAGTCTTCTTCAAGATTTCATGGCAACCTCTCTTACCATGCATCTCCCTGCATCATGATGTCATTAACACATAACTGTTAGTGCATAAATAAACATAACAATACACTAGTTACCTCATCTTGTTGTGCCAAGTACGTTGATTGTAACTGAACACATCCATGCCATCTCTCAAGGGACTCCAATCCTTTGACAGATCCACATGTAACTAAAGACTAGCTAATATATTTGTTAAGTACATGTTCATGAATATAGCATGTATCCACATAATATCAGACAAAATCAAGGTTAGGAATACTTCATGTATGCAAAGCACTCATTTGTTCGAAATTAGGGTTTCTAAACATGGCCAAATGAATTCTTGTCCAATTCCTTTCTTTTACCCTTTTTACCTTGTTGCAATTGAGGCTTACTATGTACTTCCACATCACCCAACTGTTGGTTATATAAACACATCAAGTGTTACCTTGTCACCTTAATACCTAACATGTTACCCTGCAACTACTCACACATGTCAACCACATGTTCCAAATATCAAGACAATCATATCTATCAATTTGAAATCAACTTTTACAAACAATCATGTCATAATCCATAATCAACTCATAGTCATGAGACATAATTCTACACCTATCACCTACTATACCCAAGTATATATCAACTGTCTCAATACATATGTATTAATACAATCATCTTAAAACAAGATCATTGGAACACATATATTATGCAATTCATCAAACATTCAACCAACTTGCAAACAAACCATGTTAAATGAGCCAACCAGATGATGTAATAGACACCAAACATTCGAACATCAAATAGATGACATAATAAAAAAATCAAGCACCAAATATACGATATAAGTGAACTCATACCTTAATGTCACAACCATAGTCATCTGCATAGGTCAAATCAAGTTAACACAATACATATAACATCAAGATCTTCAATGCAATGAACATAGCCCTAATTATCAAGTTACATAACATATAACAACAATAAATTAACATATAGCATGATCATAAATAACATATTTTCCTAATCATCAAGCTAACTATCATATAACAACAACAAGTTAACCTATAGCATACTCATCAACAACATATAACATGATCATCAAGTTATCTAACATAAAACAAAAAATAGCAATGCATACAACCACAAGTTACTACCATCCTTGAATATCCAACTCATGTGCATATAAACTACATTGATCAACTAACATCTATCATTAATGTAACCATAACATCAAAATACATTTACATAAACCTAATCTATATAAACCTAATGCATATAAAGATCCTTAACTTTCATACATGCATGCCAAACATACCATACAATGTATGGAAGTCTACTCTTACCCCAAATTCTAATGATGTAACCTCACTTTGATAGTCTATATCTCCTACTCTCTCTCATCCAAAACATTAACATCATAACAAACAATAGCATCATTATGACCTAAATTGCATATAATTACTTCACAAGGCATATTTGACCTACATTTCATGCATAACTATAACCAAGGCCATACATGCATAACAAATGCATATATATATATATAACACATGCATACAAAACCATATACACACCATTCCAACTAGAGTCCAGTCATCAATGTATGAACATATCAACTACACAAACCATGATGCCATGCATGACAACAACAACCATATCATGTGCATTTTATAACATGTGAACATTGACGTGCATAACAATGCATAATCAACCATATACATATGAAAAACATGCTCCATGACAACTTTGACATTCACATGGCGACATCACTACAACCAAGATCAACACCATGAAAATGCAACAAGCACATGGACCACATGCATAAGGAACACATATGCAACCAACATGAAAGCATGATCAACACACAACCCAAGGAGAGCACAACCATGCTATGATACCACTCTGTAACACCCTCCTCCCACATCTACCCAAGCAACTGGCCAAGCTGGGTAAACATGCGATGAGAGGCCACTATGATATGATTCGACCCCCTAAGTAACCTTCAGGAACAAGGAATCGATGGAACATCACACACAGTCATCCAACATCATCAATAGAACCCTGAGAAGGCAAGTCGACCACTGTGACAACCTGTCCCTGGGTCCCGTTATTGTTCTAGACCTCTTAGGCCATAGTCGCCCTCATGCTATGGGAAAGGGAGCGACCAAAGACCCAAAGTCACTCTCATAAGCCTGCATGCCAGTGACTATGGACCAAACTTACCAGTTCTACGCCAGCAACCCCAGGAATTAAGCCAATTTTTCAGGCCCAGTGCCCAAAATGGAATGGTAGCTTGAAATCAATAAAAGTATAGGGAAACAATGAAGGAAAAGCAATAAGCCCAGTAAGATCTTAACCATACCCCCACTAGCCATGACATGCATTTCATAAAATACTTAGTAAATATGCAACCTACAGGTGTAATTAACATATCTAAGCATAGGGGTCTCATACTTATCTGAGATTTGCTATGAAGCATTTCCTCCTTATCACATTAGCTTCCATTTCATCCATTAGGTCATAGATGCATTGATCATTCAATAACAAGTAATAACATGATGATTATTTTCTGTCATAAAATATATACATAACCAACATAATAGGGACAAAAATACCAACAAAAACATAGCCATATAACCAAATATGATCCATCATAATACTCATAGAAATTATAAGAGATATCACCTTTCATTAATGATGCAAAATTCAAATCCGAGATGGGACTTCCACGTTCCACCCGATTGTAGAATGGCTAAGCCAAATCTCTCTTCAACCATTCACCCCCATGTCATATTCCAAGCATGAATGTGGGATCTGATAGAAAATCTCAATAAAAAACCATCTAGGGCTTGCAGAGGCCATCCACCCCAACCCATCAAATAGTGATTCCACCTCATGGTTAGAAATCACCAAAACCATCATTTGATCAGTCTCTATCCTAGTCTTCCAGGGCTCTGAGCGATTGTTCCAACCCAACTTCCAGGAGTAGTAACTTAACCCATGATTGCTACCGGGCTCTAGAGCATTTGTCCAACCAAGGCTTCTAGGACTAATAACCCAACCCACAACATTTGCCGAGCTTCTAGTGCGTTTGTCCAACCAGGGCTTCCAGGACTAGTAATTGAACCGACCAAGGGCTTCTAGAGCATTTGTCCAACCAAGGCTTCCAGGACTAGTAACTCAATCCAAGCAATTATAGGGCTTCTAGAGAATTTTTCCAACTAGGGCTTCCAGGACTAGTAACTCAATCCAAGCCGTTATAGGGCTTCCAAAGCATTTTTCCAACCAAGGATTCCAGGAACTAATAACTCTACCCAAGCTAAAGAAACATGAGAACCAACCAAAACAAACAATGAAAGTAAACTCACAATCACCATGGCTATCCAGGAAATGGCAAGGATATGTAATCCACTATCAATCCAGGCAATCCCCCATGCCAATGACATATCACAACCAAGAAACCACATGCATGTTCCATGCATGCTAAAACTAGTGAAGAAATCATACATGCAACTCGGTACCTGCAAGCAAATCTAATGTAGCTGCTGATGCTGATGCTTTCTTGCACTTTCTTGCTCTTCCTTTTCCTTCTTTCTCCAAGAATCCAAGTATGCCATTGTTGGGCACCGAATCTGGCTATCTTTTTGTCCATTTTTATCATCCTTCTTGACCCTTTTTGTACTTATTTACCCATGTTTCTATGCTAAACTTATAAGGTAAATTCCCTTGACTTGTCTGATTGGAATATTTTAATTAATGAAGTAAATTGATGGAGTCTTATCCATTTGCAACACTGAATTGAATGTTTGGCCGCATCTTGGAGAATAGGAACCCTCGCTTCAGCATTTTGCAATAGATCTAGTAACGACCAGCCCTAAGGAGGTCGCGCAGCTGGAGTCACGATTCCTTGGAACTATTCTTGGCCCTTTTTGCTATCTTGGTTATCTGGTGTTGGTGCCATTCCAACTGATGTATATTTCTGAATATGCGGTTACCATGTTTCAGGGATACATGTTATTCTCCCGTGCTGTGTATAAAAGAGAGATTGTTCTTGTAAATGGGGATTCCTTCATCGATATTGTAATCACCTGTTACATATTAATAAAATATCACCTGTTTTGCTGTTCTAATCTTTTCTGTGGCTAACGCAGCCCTGATAAGAGAGCTGGGCCCACTCTTCTGATCAGGTGCTGCATATTTGTGTGGATATTATTTACTAGTTTATGTTTGCTGTTTTAGTTCTTTATTTCTTGTAATTGTTTCTGGAGTTCTATAGTCAATTCACTCTTGCAAACATGTTTTGAATCTTAACCGTGAACCCTTTGTCAGAACAGATTGTGCCTTTGCCCCTGCATATACCTTGCGCGTTGCCTTGAAAGGATACACGCCCAGATTGATAAATTAATGTCAGAATAGGGTGAATAAATCATTCATACTTGGACACCAACATTTTGGTGCTATTGCTGGGGAGGCTAACAAGGTGCAAAGCAACGATCCAGACCAACCAGAGGGTTAATCTCTTGTCCTCGGGAGAGAATGAGTTTTCTCACTCTGCTTGAGGGCTTGAGCATAGATGTTCTTTCTATTTGTTTATTTCTGCTTTTCTGTTGATTTTGGGCGACCCTCTTGTCTTGGGGAGGGAAGAGAATTTTGATGCCCTACTTCAGGTCCTGAGTTAGATTTATTTTCTTTTAAACCCTTTGTGTGATTTTCGGGAAACCCTAGCTTTTACCTTGGGGAGGGAGTAGTCTTTTGACGCCCTGCTTCAGATCTGGAAGTATTAGGTCTTCTCGAGGTTTGTGTTTTGCTTTTGATTCTTGTCTCGGGGAGGGAGGAGTCCTTTGACGCCCTGCTCCTGGCCTGGAACCCTAGATGTTTGTTTTCTTTTGCTGCCTTTCTTTTTGTAACTTCTTTTGTCTTGGGGAAGGAATGGTCCTTTGACACCTTACTCCAAGATTGAAGCATTGTAAGTTCATACCAAGACCTTCAATCATACCAACTTTTGTATGAACAAAGAACCAAATAAGAGGGGCAGAGGGAGAGCCCCAAAGAGGGGACCAAATCTGGGAAGAAAGACCTATATCCAAAAAATCATAGTGAAGGCTGAATCTGAAGCATCCTCTCGCACAACTATGAGACCAGGGGCATGGAGAGTGAAGTCCGAGGGGCAATCAATAGATCAACTAGTGTTGTCTACAACATTCTTTGGTGATTCAACACAACAGGTCCCTCTAATAGTGGAAGTAACACCCAGTAGTAGACTTGACCAGGAGAATCTTACATTGGTGATAGTAGAGGAAGAGATTGCAAGTAGAACATCGACAGGGTTAGACTGCTCCAGTAAGGGAAAGGAGGTTATAGCCGAGGGATCAAGCCATCAGGACGAGGGAGAAGGAAACGAGGAGGTACTCATATCACCAAGGGACCAGGGAAGTGCTGCTTAAGAAACTCGAATCCCAGTGGTAAGGAATCCTTCGCCATCTTCCACAGAGCCTGTTGAAATTCCCAACCATTATTGGAAGATATTTATGGCTCCCACAACCTCCACCATTGATTTTTCGATTGGGGATCTGGGAGCCGGTGCGCCCATGAAGCCTATTCCATTGGCAGCTTTACCAACCTTTTATGGGCTTGTTTTAGAAGACCCCGACATGTTCCTGTTTGAGTTCGACATAGTGTGCCGGGGGTATGACTACACAATGGATGCCCAAAGGTTAAATATTTTCTCTTCTACATTAAAAGGAACGGCTCTGTGATGGTTCATAGGCCTTGGAGGAAAGTCTATTACCACATGGGAAGATATGCAAAAAGCTTTTCTGGAAAAATATCAGGATTATTGTAAATCCCAGAACGTTAAGGAGGAGCTTTTCAAATTCACACAAAAAGAGGATGAGAGCCTGGAAGATTGTGTGGAAAGGTTCAACTACACCTTAGACAGGTCAAGTCACTCTGATCTAGATAAGGAAATTTAAAAAACTATCCTCCTCCGCGCTTTTCGTGAGGACTCGATGGAATTGTTGAACATTGTAGGAAAGGGAGACATCTCCAAGGAAAGCTTCGAGACTATTTGTGAGCTATGCATTCAATGCTCAAGGGAGCTTGTAAGAAACAAGCAAGGTATTCACACAACAAAGGGGTCTGGTGGGGGCTTTACAAAGGCAGAAATTGGAAACCTGCTAGACAACTTGAGGATAGATTTCCTTAGAACTTTGTCGGCACAGGTGGATATTCTACAAGTAAAACAGAAGCAACTGAAACTAGACAGGACCATGGTGATATTCTGCCTGAAGTGGAGGAAGAAGCATTCGAAAAGGGAATGTCCACTAAACTCCATAGAGGAATGTGCAATCTGTGAGCTCAACCATGCAACAAGCTCATGCCCCTCCTTGCTTGGCCTGAAAGCAGTATTTCAAGGGATGGGAGAGGACACGGAGCAACTGTACCTGATGGGGTCTAAGAAGCCATGGCAACCTCGATCATTGATGGGAAATCAAGGTATGTATCCAGATCCATCTCAGTATTTCAATAATTTTAACATGAATTGTTATATACCTAGGGGGGATAATATGGGGTACAAAGGGAGTTACCCAAGGGAATAATGTAATAATGGGATGGGCCATAGTAATAAATAAGGTGGTTAACCCGTATCATGTAAGAGATCACAAGTAGTTAGTAATAATGTAATGGTCCCATGGTATTAGATAGATGGTATTGAGGGAACCATGGTAATGACCCATGGTATTGTATGTATGAGGCCTATATAGAGGCTAGAGACTCCACATTGAGAGATTTCAAGGAATATTGTATGAACAGGCATATGGCTTGTGGAGTGTTCTCCTTTCTTAAGGAGTGAATGTATGGTGTTGCCCTACCTTAAGGGTTTGATATTAATAAAGAGAAGCATTTTCTATATTAAGATCTTGGTATTTATTGGTTTTATTTGCATTGTCTTATATTTTCATATCAGATCTATACCAAGTGGTATAAGAGCACTTTCTTAGGCAAAAGTGGAGAATTTTTTTTATTTTTTTTGTAGGAACTTTCCGGGGTGGCGAGTTTGCAGATCAGATCTGTATGTTTTGGGGCAAAATATACAAAATCTAATTGTAGATCTGGATTCTTTGTGAAAAAATACCTGATTTCAAAAAAAAAATCAGTTGAATCAGAGTCCGGATGAGGGAGATATCGCTGATTTAAAATCAACTCTTTTTTCAAGGATTATTGTATGAACAAGCATATGGCTTGTGGAGTGTTCTCCTTTCTTAATGAGTGAATGTATGCTGTTGCCCTACCTTAAGGGTTTGATCAATAAAGTGAAGCATTTATCTATATTCTATCTTGTTATTTCTTGGGTTTATTTATATTATCATATATTTTTGGGTTAGTTCTATAACAAGTGATATAAATAAAGAAACATTTCTATCTACTTCCATCTTATTATTTCTGGGTTTATTTTCATTGTCATATATTTTCATATCAGATCTATAACAAGTGGTATCAGAGCACTTTCTTGGGCAAAAGTGGAGAATTTTTTTATTTTTTTTTCGCAAGAACTTTCTGGGGCGGCGAGTTTGCAGATCAGATCTGTATGTTTTGGGGAAAAATCTACAAAATCTAATTGCAGATCTGGATTCTTTGTGAAAAAATATCCGATTTCAAAAAAAATTGGCCAAATCGAAGTCCGGATGAAGGAGATATCGCTGATCTAGAAATCAGTGGTGTTGTAGACATTTTTTCGGGGCAGCGAGTTTGCGGCGCAGATCTGTATGTTTTGGGGCAAAATATGAAAAATCTAATTGTAGATCTAGATTCTTTGTGAAAAAATACCCGATTTCAAAAAAAACATCAGTCGAATCGAAGTCCGGATGAGGGAGATATTGCTAATTTAAAATAAGCTCTTTTTTAAGAATTTTTGCTGACAGCGGGAGAGTTGCAGTTCGAATTTGAAATAACAATGTATAGATCAGGATTTCTATCACATGGGAAGATGCAGAATTGTCATTCTATTTCTGAAAACAGGTCATAATAGGGATTCTCGGCAATATTGACTAAACTGTGGCCACTTTAAATTTTTGCCAAGTAAGCGAAATTTTTTCAAAATATTTTTCATGGCAGATCTTAATTTTACAGGGAAAGATGATAGCCCCACTATTGAAGAATTTATACAAAGAATAAAGTTCAAATATGGGGAATTTTGGAGGGCTATAGTATCGATTAGTTTGAAAGAAGAGCCCTCCATATGGTGGAACTCACTTGGCATCAATTTCAAATGAAGAATTGGAAAAACTCCTTATGGAAAAATGGTCTTGTGCTAGAAAAAAGAATGGGACACGTAAGAGGTTATTTTCTACTGGTGTCTCCTTATTGTAGGTTCATGGATTGATTCAGAAGGAGAAAATAATTGTGTCTATAAATCCGAGTGGCAAGCAAAATCTCATAAATGTCAACTTGGCAAAAAAATTGCAAGTGCCAGCAAAACACATTGATAACACACAAGTTGATGATGATGATGTTCGAGTTTATAAGGATTTGAAGCTTTCTATGGATAAGTATGTGTTGCATGGTGATTTTTATACTTCAAATATTGATAACATGGATGTTGTTTTTGGATATCCTTGGATGGAATCTGTGGGTACTATCAATATTAATATGAAGAAGAAATTCCTGAAGCTCTGGTATAAAAAGAAGAAAATTACATTGCAAGATATCTCCATTAAGACCCAAGAAGAGACTATGGAGGCAGAAGCACAAATCTCTAAGGAAACTTACACATCAGATGATGAGCAGTTGATGGTCGACAATCAAACATAAACAAAGGTTGAAGCATAAAAGGTTACAGGTGCTGACACATTAGATGAAGGCTTAATGGTTGAAGTAATATTGGAAGATAAGACACCACATAAGGCACCACAACATGCACCAGATAACAGTCAGGCTCCAGTAAGGGGTGAATTAAAGAAAAACACATCATGGGTTAAAACTTCAACATATCATCACCCACATCACCCCACAAGAAAACAACCAACAAGATGGCAACCAATTAGCCACAAGGACAACAACCCCCGAATGACAGATAGAAAGGAGCAAAGATCCACCTACTACACATCAACACAGAAGAGTTGCGAAGATCAACTTCCATCTCAAGCGAGCGAGGCACAAACAAGATCGAGGGTTCACCTTTCTCTTGGATGGCTAGATGCACGTGCATGGTACCAGTGGACTACTCTTTTGAGTAGATTTTATTGTTTGTGTTCTTCCCTTGTTTCGGGGATGAAACATGTTAAGGGGGGCGAAATGTTATATACCTAGGGGGGATAATATGGGGTACAAAGGGAGGTACCCAAGGGAATAATGTAATAATGGGATGGGCCATAGTAATAAATAAGGTGGTTAACCCGTATCATGTAAGGGACCGCAAGTAGCTAGCAATAATATAATGGGCCCATGGTATTAGATAGATGGTATTGAGGGAACTATGGTAATGGCCCATGGTATTATATGTATGAGGCCTATATAGAGGCTAGAGACTCCACATTGAGAGGTTTCAAGGAATATTGTATGAACATGCGTATGGCTTGTGGAATGTTCTCCTTCCTTAAGGAGTGAATGTATGGTGTTGCCCTACCTTAAGGGTTTTAATCAATAAAGAAGCATTTCTATCCATTTCTATCTTATTATTTCTGGGTATATTTATATTATCATATATTTCTAGGTTAGATTTATAACATGAATCCTTAGACCATGCCTTATCCCCCCATGTGGCTGCAATACCAGTTTCCACCTTCGTAGTAGTGGAATCCTCAACCTAGTACGAGCTCTCCATGGGCTCCAACTTGGCGAGGATCCTCTCCTGGGCAGTTTCCCTAGTAGATGCCACAACAACAACTCCAATTTCCCTCTAATGTGCCTCTTGGTAACCAACCTGCCCGTCCTCAGCTTCCAATGCAACCTAACCCTAACCCTAACAATAATGGAGCTCATCAAGCTGGCGTTCTTAACTTGCCTTCGTATAGTATCTCCACTGCAGAGTTGTATGAAATGAATCTGCGATCAGGATGGACAGTTAATGTCCAACCTCCTCCAGTTATCATTGAACAACTTGATGGTGAAGGTAAGGAGGCAGAACCAATTAGTAAAGAGCCAAAACAAACTGATAGATCCAGGCGCCTCCTGTGAAACAACATCAATATGAACCACCTTACCTATAGAGACTAATTATGAGTAAACCAAGCCCTCAAGCTGAATTTGATTTATTAGGAGAATTGCATAACTTATTTATTAAAATTCCCTTGTTACAAGCTATGAAGGATGTACCAATATACACAAAGACTCTTAGGGAATATTGTTCAAAAAAACCTGCAAAGAAATCTAAAGACCCCTTCACTATTCATGTTATGGGAAAATCATCGGACTTCATGATGGGAAAGTCAATGCTAGAGAAATATGGAGATCTAGGGAACCCGATTTTGATAGTACATATTAATGGGGTAGAGATTCCAAATGTGCTGGTAGACCTAGGTGCTGCCATCAATGTCATTACCACTGAAACCATGCATGCGCTAGGCCTTCGCAACTTGAAACATACACCTACAGTATTGGAATTGGCATACTGGTCTATAGTTAAACCTGTAGGGAAGTTGGAAGAGGTAACAATTTTAGTGGATTCACGACACTACCCCATAAATTTCTTGGTATTACATACGCAATCTTCAGTAGGCGGTCATCCTCTGATTTTGGGTAGACCATGGCTAGCTACTGTGGATGCTTACACTGGGTGCTGTTCAGGGAACATGGTTATTTATAATGGGCATAACACTAAGAATTTGGTGTTATATCCACCTGCAGAACCAAATCCATCCATCAGGCCAGCAGGTGGCAAGAAAAATTTAGCTAGGAAAGAACCTGAAATGGAAATGAGGAAGTGAGACCAGTCCTTACTATTGGATAGGACCTTCAGTTGAAAATGGAATCAGACGATGATGTAATCACTTCCTTCATGGATTATCCTTGCTCCGTTTTAGAGCCCAACCAGCAGATCCTCGAATCTATCCTAACCTGCGAGACTCAGGGAATTATCGAAACAACGGGAGGAGTAGAGGAACCACCTATTGATGCACCTCATGAAAGCGTTCAAGTGGAGTTAGAACCAGGAAAAACCTTGAATATTAATCCGAATCTGTCAAAATCCCAGAAGAAGCAACTTGTAGACTTCCTTCGGAAGCATAAAGAAGCCTTCACTTGGGATTATTCAGATATGAAGGGGATACCTGCCAACTTATGTACCCATCACATATATATTAAGGAAGATTGTTGTCCTATAAGACAACCTCAGAGAAGAATGAACCTTGCATTGAAAAATGCTGTGAAAGAGGAGATTCAGAAACTACTGGACGTGGGTTTTATCTACCATATCTCAGATAGCTAGTGGGTCTCACCATTAGTAACAGTCCCCAAGAAAAATGGTAAATGGCAGATCTGCGTAGATTATCGCGAGTTAAATAAGGCAACACAAAAGGATCATTTTCCTTTTCCATTTATGGATCAGGTTTCGGCCACATTGGCTGGCAAGAAGTTTTTCTCTTTTCTAGATGGGTTTAGTGGATATAAATAGATCCAAATAGCTCATGAGGATCATGATAAGACCACTTTCACATGCCCCTGGTGAACATTTGCTTACTGGGTCCTTCCTTTTGGCCTGTGTAATGCTCCTACAATGTTCTAGAGGGCAATTCTGGGGATCTTCTCTAACTTGATAGATGACAGTGTTGAAATTTATATGGATGACTTTACTCCATATGGGGACTCATATTTGGAAGGGTTGAAAAATTTAGAAAAAGTTCTTGAAAGATGTATACAAGTGCGTGTCTCTCTAAGTACAGTGAAATGCCATATGATGATGGAAGAAGGAATGTTTTGGGGAATTTTCTCTCAGCTGAAGGAATCATAATGGACCCAGCGAAAATAAAGGTAATTATGCACTTCCCAACACCCAAAACGCCCACATAGGTACACAGTTTTATTGGTTGTGCTGGTTATTACAGGCGTTTCATAGAAATTTTTTCAAAAGTAGCACACCCACTATTTCAATTACTAACAAAAGATTCAGAATTTGTGTGGACAGGTGACTGTGATGCAACATTTATGAAGATTAAAGAATTGGTCTGCAATGCTCCAATCCTTAGGGGTCCAGACTAGGCATTAACTTTCCACATTCATACAGATGTTTCTCAAACAGCAATTGGTGCAGTATTTGGATAGCAAGAGGATAAAGTACCCTACACAGTCTACTATGTTAGTAAGAATTTGGCTCCTGCCAAATTAAACTACACAGTAACTGAGAAAGAGTTCCCTACTATCATTTACGCCATCAACAAATTCCGGCACTACATTACCGGGTATCCTAATTTTGTGCACACTGATCATGCATCTATCAAGTATTTAATGAACAAACCTGTTACCCCTGGCTGCATTACAAGATGGCTGTTGCTACTACATGAATTTGATATTACTATAGTAGATAAACCAGGGAAGGACAATGTGGTTTCAAATTTCTTATCTAGGATAGAACATGATGGTAAGAACACACCAAATGAGGATAATTCTCCAGATGAGAATCTTTTTGCAGTTTCTACTAACACTCCGTGGTATGTAGATATTGCTAACTATCTTGCTATAGGAAAGGTGCCTCATCATCTGTCATATAAGGAGCAAAGGAAGATCATTCACTAGAGTACTTGATATTCATGGATGGCGGGATATCTCTTCTATACAGGGGTTGACCAACAGATTCGACGTTGTGTGGTAGAGGATGATATTTATGAGGTCCTAAAGGCTGCACTTGATGGACCTTGTGGAGGACATTTTGCAGATAAAAGAATGGGTCACAAAGTGCTGCAAATGGGATATTACTGGCCCTCCATCTTTCATGACGCTTAGGATTATGTTCAAAGCTGTGATAGTTGTCAGCGTGTGAGACAACCTGGGAAAGCAAATGAAATGCCTCTTCAACCCCAGATAGTCCTTGAACCATTTGAGAAATGGGTCATTGATTTTGTTGGACCCTTTAACCCACCTTCTCATCAGAAAGCTTACATCCTGGTCTGCACCGATTATGTAACTAAATGGGTGGAAGCTAGAGCGGTCACGAGAGCAACAGAGCAAGTAGTGGCAGACTTTTTTTTTGAAGAAATTTTTGCGCAGTACGGTACTCCAAGGGAAATTGCATCGGATGGAGGATCACAGTTCACATCTCATATGATAGGAAAGTTGATGCAAAAATATGGTGTCAAACATAGAGTGACAACTCCCTGTCACCCATAGGAAAATGGGCAAGTAGAGAGCACAAACGAGTATTGGAAAATATCTTGACAAAGACAGTAGCAAGTCATCACCGGGACTGGGCATAGAAACTTCCAGAAGCTTTATGGGCATACAGAACAACATGGTGGAACACAACTGGGTTTTCTCCATTCGAATTAGTTTATGGGAATCCCTCTTGTTTCTGGTAGAATTTGAAATCAGTACACTCACAACAGCTCTAGAAGTAGGCCTAGATCTATCAGAGGCACATAAACACTGACTGGAACAACTGAAGGAGTTAGACAAGATTCGATCAATAGCTGTCCAGAAGACTGTTGCTGTTCAACAACAAAGAATGAAATGGCACGATACATTTATCAAAACTAAGGTGTTTCATGTGGGAGATTGGGAATTATTGTAAGACTCCTGATTTAAGGATTTCAAAGGCAAGCTTCGTACTTGATGGATGGGACCATACCAAGTAGACGCAATGTTCGACAATGGAACGGTCAGACTAATTACAATAGATGAGAATCAAACCTCGTTCTTAGTAAATGGGCACCATCTAAAAATATACCACCGTCCAACCTCTAAAGATGCCTTTGTCAAACACCTTTCTGATTCATTTGATCTGATGGTTATTGGGATAGAAGACACTCTCACCCTGCTCTAAAAAAAAAAGAATACATATAGTATATATATATATATATGGTTATTTCTTACTTGTTTGTATTTTGTAGGATTAACAAAGAAATATGGCCAGGAGAAAGGTAACACTCGGTGTTGTTACTCCACCAGTGCTGCTATTAAGATATTGCTATTATTTCATTGATGGTGCCACTAAGTGCTGTTATGCCACTATGTGCTGTTACTCCACTAAGTGCTGTTACTCCGTAACTGCCGTTACTTTGTAACTACTGTTACTCTGTAACTGCCGTTACTTCGTATCTGCTGTTACTCTGTAGTTGCTATTACTCTGCAACTTCCGTTACACTGCTAATGCTGTTACTCCACAACTAATGTTACTTCGCCGGTGTCGTTACTTCGCAACTGCTGTTACTCCGCCAGTGCCGTTACTGCTGTTACTCTGCCAATGCCGTTACTTCGCCATTACCGTTACTCTGCCGGCGTCATTACTCTGTAACTGCCATTACACTATAACTGCCATTACTCGTTGTTACTGTTATTCACTGTTGTTGTTACTCGTTGTGTTGTTACTAATTGTGTTGTTACTCGTTGTGCTGTTACCCACTGTTGCTGTTACTCACTGTTGTTGTTACTCGCTGTGTTGTTACTCCGTCAGATATTTTTGCTGCTACTCCACCATAAGGTAGGTCCACAGGTACATCTCTGTTGATTTTATGGATTTAATTTAATATTCCAAAAAGGACATTAAAACATGCAGAGGACTGTCGTCATTAAGTGGGGGAGGAAACTGTCATAATAAATGACGGCGTACATCGAAAATGTATTCATGACACACGATTCTCACCTAATAGAAGCTAATGATTTCGGTACTCTATAATCTTACCTTTATGTGTTGGGATGCGTATTCATATGCGCAAAGTCATATTAGTCACCCTCCCAACACGCTACATTAAATTCCTGAAATATCTAACAGTACCGCCATAGTCTGTCATCATTTTCGAGCGTACCAGTACTGTATTATCCATTGTCTCCAAAAGCGGCCATGATGTTATTTCAGTTGCCAACGGTTTGGAGCCCTGTCACTCTCCCCTACCAGCCAACTGCAGTCGTCGTGGTGATTCCACCTCTACAGAAAAGGGTGGTCGATCTGTGCGACATGAATCAGAGGATACAATGAGAGCTTAAAGTAATTGGGAGGTGTGGCAAGTTTTTGAGAATGTAGGCTGGGATGTTTATTTCGACAAGCTGAGAGGGTCGAATGAAGAAATCAAGGTGGAATTTGCATTAAAATTGGGAGAAGGAGGCTCTCGAGTCTGTGGAATTGAAATCCCTATGATAGAGGAAACCATTGCAAAAGTCAGTGGTCTCCGTCAAGTCGGACAACGATGGTTTTTGAGAAGGACTACCCTTCTAGAATTCCCCGAGGCCTTTTTACAAGCAGGAGAAAGTATCACACAGAAGGGTTGGGGATATGATAGAACTTCGCTACCATATCCATGGGGAGGAGTCGCAAAGTTCATCATAAAATATATGACTTGCGAAGGAAGATACTCCACCATCTTCAAATACCATCTCCGCATACTAGCTCACCTGCAATTTCCACAGGCAGAAGATTTTTCAATGAATGTGACCTATTTTCTATTAAGAAGCCTTCACTTAATGGTGCATTTGGCTCAAGGGTCGTGACAGGTATTGGCGGTCATCACTCACCATGGGTTGGTTCAGCTGCTAGTAATGAATGCCATCAGATGGATCCCGATTCCGTGGGAACTGTTTCGGGATTCCACAGAGGAAGAAATAGTAGCCGCTGTGGCTGCGAGGGCAGATAAACCTGAAGCCATGGAGGAAGATGCAGAAGATGATGAGTATGTTGACCAGGAGGAGTCGAAAGAGATGGAGATGGAAACTAAAGAACTTGAAGAAGAAACGACTCCCCAAGAGCAAGCCGTAACTATGGAGTCAATGGAAGATATAGAGGTTGACAAAGAGATGCCCACTAGTACTATGGCCGAGGCTGTCCCATAAGAACCAGTCCCACCCGTGGAACTAGCAGAACAAGTTGATAGCATGATGACCACGGAGGCAGACCCACATCAAGCAAGAGTGGGTGACTTGGTCGATATTGCGACCGAGGGTACCCCACAGGGATCTCCTGCAACCATGGAGCTAATGGAGGAGGATAATCTGATTGAAGAAGAGGTCGTGACCACTCCTACCAGAGAACCCATGGAAGAAGAGGACAAGGAAAAGAAGGGCCTAGAGTTGAGGAAACCAGGGGACCCGTGGTGGAAGCACTGAGAGAACTACGGTGTGAGATCGACGCTGACCCACAAGAACCAGTGTCGACTTCTGGACCAAATGTTGAGGATTCATTCCATTTCTCCTTCTTCTCCTCTATTCCAAGAGGAGCAAGGGTAACTTGTTCCCCTCGGCGGAAAGAAGAAGAAGAATTCGCGATTCATATGGCTTCAAATTTATCGCAGAGGCCACAACCGTGTGGGGTGGGTGTTACTCAGGCAACAGGCGCTTCAGAGTATGAGAGGAGAGAAGAGACAAAGATTCCTGAGGCCAGGGAACCGGAAGGGACTCCAACAGGCACATTAGTAGGAGAGAATCTCGCAAGGGCATTGTTGGTCATGGAGAGCGTGCATAAAGAAGAAATAACTGTTAGCAAAGAGGAAGGACCAAGCGAAGCAGTCCCGATGGTTGATCCAATGGGACATCTAGGTGAGAAGGTAGTGAAGCACGAAATAATCGAAGAAAAGTAGGCAGTGGAGGAAAGCCCGACAGTCAGCACAACAGAAGCTATCTCGGGGGATTTACCTCCAGTTGTCGAAATGGAGGAAGTACAGGTGAAGTAGGAATGGGTAGAGCTATGTGAACAGTGAAGACTCCCAGCAAACAAAGATATCAGCTACAATTTAAGGAGAAAATGCGGCTCAAAATGGAGGTCAGGAAATTGAGG
Source organism: Pinus taeda (assembly GCA_000404065.3). Taxonomy (NCBI): domain Eukaryota; kingdom Viridiplantae; phylum Streptophyta; class Pinopsida; order Pinales; family Pinaceae; genus Pinus; species Pinus taeda. The sequence goes on along the minus strand of APFE031277184.1, from coordinate 4,550 downwards.
AAGCAGGTGCACAAGATGCAGAAATAGATAAAGGAATACAAGCGGCAAGCTAAGAATTCCAAGGCCATAGGGGTTGAAGCAAAAACTCAGGCGGACCACATAGTCACAACCTCGGCCACCACTCAAACAGACCTGGTTGAAAGATTGTTTGAAGACAGGGAGTATGCCTTAATGACCGAGGTACAGACTTGGAAATATACTACGGCCCAATATAAAAATGAGATGAGGAGAACTCAGGAAAGAGCCTTTACAACCATCTTTGGATATGTGGAGCACATAGATATCATGAGATTAAGGCATGCAAAGCAGTAGATCAAGATGGAGTAGCTGGAAAAGCAAGTGGCAGAATTAAAGGTCGATAAGGAGAAGATGTTCAGTCTGGTGCAAGAGGTGATGGCATGTCGTCCCCCTACTCTTGTTATTCTTTATTCTTGCACGGAAATTTTCTTTTATTATGCATGGAGAACATAAAAAATGAGATTAGTTATGAGATAGAAGATGGTGTACAATTCCTCTAAATAATGAGGAATCATGATGTGCCAACTCAACACTTGATGTGTGAGTTTTACTTGCATGGGTATCTACTGCGTTTGGACAGAGATTTCAATCCGGTTTCGTATGTAGGGGACATTCATTTAAAGGCCCTCACCTCTTACATTTTCAATCAAATCCGTTGGCAGAAGGCTTTTAACACTTTTGAATCCAATCAAGTTACAAAGCCATTTATAGTAAGAGGAGAACATGAGAGGTCAATCATAATGTTCACTAAGAACAACACCTTTTTGGGAATCAAGGGGAACAAAGATAGGATGCTGAGGACACAAAGATGGTGCCTTGATCTTTGTGTCAATCAGTTAACTAATTTTCAAAATGAGGCCCTTGATTGCTGTCAGAAAAGGTGGATGATGTCACCTACAACTGTCCGTAACAAGGAACCTTTTGGGGCACCAAATTTTGCATGAGTGCTCACCAAAGTACCCAGATATGTGGCATGTGTCCAAACATGTGGGGTCTGGTGGATGGGGATCCAGTTTCAGTTTCCTATTATTTGGTTGCCTACAGAAATTTACACTCCAACATATAATGTTCCAGCAGACTGGTGGAAGGAAGTTCTCCTTTTGGATGGGTTTAAAGTTCCAGGAACAAAGATGGCCTTAGAATATGATCTCGCCCAGCTTCATGAAATCTACAGTCTATAGAATCCAGACCTGCGAAGGCGGCGGACTGCATGAGGACATGCATAAGACTAGTTGGGGGGAGATGTTGGGCACCAAATTTGGCTATCTTTCTATCCATTTTTATCATCCTTTTTGACCCTTTTTGTATTTATTTACCCATGTTTCTATTGCTAAACTTATAAGGTAAATACCCTTGACTTGTCCAATTGGAATATTTTAATTAATGAAGTAAATTCACGGAGTCTTATCCATTCACAACATTGAATTGAATGTTTGACCACAACTTGGAGAATAGGAACCCTTGCTTCAACATTTCACAACAGATCTGGTTACGACTAGCCCTAAGGAGGCCACGCAGCTGGAGTCACGATTCCCTAGAACTATTCCTGACCCTTTTTTCTATTTCGGTTATTTGGTGTTGATGCTATTCCAACTAATGTATATTTTTGAATATGCGGTACCATGTTTCAAGGAGACATGTTATTCTCCCTTGCTGTGTATAAAAGAGAGATTTTTCCTGTAAATGGGGATTCCCCCATCGATATTGTAATCACCCGTTACAGATTAATAAAATATCACCTGTTTTGCTGTTCTAATCTTTTCTGTGACTAACACATCCCTGATCAGAGAGCTGGGCCCACTCTTCTGATCAAGTGCTGTGTCTTTGTGTGTATATTATTTACTAGTTTATGTTTTCTGTTACAATTCTTTATTTCTTGTAATTGTTTTTGGATTTCTGTAGTCAATTTACTCTTACAGACATGTTTTGAATCTTAGTTGTGAACCCTTGGTTAGAACGAATTGTGCCTTTGCCCCTGCATATACCTTGCACGTTGCCTTGAAAGGATACTCACCCAGATTGATAAATTAATGCTGGAATAGGGTGAATAAATAGTTCATACATGGACACCAATAGCCACACACTCTAAGAGTGCTCCAAGAAAACTCTAAGTATCCAAGAATAAAAGCGAGAGAGAGAGAATACTGAAGGAACCCCCAAACTAAACTGACCAAGTCTCCACTAAGCAAGCTTTCTAACTAATCCTCAGAAGCCTTTTTATGGATGACGCCTCTATTTTCTTCATTTTCCATTATTTTCCTTCAATTGCCTCCTCACATGCAACCTGGGACCTTTCACCTTCCTTTTCTCCTAATATCCATTATTTTCATAAATAAATGTGCCAAAATGCCTTTTAATGCCTTAGCCATTGCCTTTTCCACTTTCCTTAGCCATAAACAACCAAATGGACACCCCCCAGGATGTCTTGCCCAACATTCAGCTTGGAGTACGTATCCCATCATCTATGTTATTTATATTTTTTTATATGGAATTTTCACCAGGGCTGTTACAACTTCATTCTTGGTGAAGTCGATTGGTTTAAAAATCCCATTCCCACACTAGATTCTCTTGAAGAAGGAAATATGGCTAACATTTTCCCTACCATCAAAATCAACATTTTGAATAAAACAAGGATAAAAAAAAATCATGGGGGAACAATTCACCTCGAAAGAAATTGATGCTTATACCAAGTTATTTAAAGAATTACATGATGTTTTCACTTGGTCTTATTCTAAAATGCCCAGACTTAATCCCGCCATTGTTGAAGATGACATCAACACTTGTCTTGATGCCATCCTTTCCCGCCAAAAGAAAAAGCCTCTCCATCCTTTCAAACATGAAGCTATCAAAGTTGAAATCAAAAGGCTCAAGCATGATGGTTTCATCTATCCCATTGAATACACCAAATGGGTGTTCAATCTTGTTCTCGATCTTAAGAAATAAGGCACCATTCGTGTCTACACAGAATTTTTCGATCTGAACAAAGATTGTCCCAAAGACAACATTCCCACACCCTTCATGTACCAGGTCATTGATGAGTGTGTGGGGCATGAGGTCCTCTCCTTTATGGACGGATTCTCCAGATATAATCAGACACGTATCCATTATTCCAATCAACTTAAAACCACCTTCACTAGTCTATGGGGAACTTTCACTTATAATTTCATGCGTTTTGGATTAAAGAATGCTTGGGCCACTTTTTAGCGTGCCATGTCCTACTGTTTTCATGACCTGTCTCATATTATTCTTTCATATATACGATGTTGGGTCCCTATAATACTAGTTATTACCCCATTACTATGGTAGTTGTACCCCTTATTAATATTGTTGTGCCCCTATTGCCCCCATATTGTTATTACTGTGCCCCATAGAATCCCTCTATTGCTATTTTTGTGGCTTTGTATTATTATTGTTAGGTCGGCTGGATTATATTGTGACTCCTTAGACTCCTATATATAGAAA
>APFE031277170.1:1218-15016 GCA_000404065.3 Pinus taeda | reverse complement strand
AGTTGTAGGGGGTTTTTCCAGGGTCACGTTGACCAAAATATCAGTGTTTTAATGTGTTTTAATGGTTGTTTATTACTGCTGATTTTTATTTCTGCAATTTCCAACATTCTGTAAATTTTCCAGAATTTGTGTTTTCAGCAAATTTATTTTTTCAGCATTGTTGAATGTATGGTTATGGGAAAGAGAATTTAACTACATGGGATAAATAAGGAGAAACTGAAAACCGGGGTGGGAAAACAGAAATTTTAACATTAGGTTTGGTCATCAAGTCATAAAGTCTATTGAGTCAATGTCAAGTATTGAAGACCCATTTGGGCATGTTATGCACTGTAAAAAGAGAAGTTATTTGTGTCACAAACTCTCTAAGACCTTGTCACAAGCTCTCCCTCATATCGGCCCTTCAAACAAGATGAAGATGTTTCTAGAATGGCAAGTTGGTCTACCCTATGGCACAAGTCGACCTATTTCAAGGAGCAAATCACTATATATAGAGTGAGCTCGACCTCACTAAGGATACAATTGATCAAGCATCTAAAATACAAGGAATAAGTGCGAAGGAAGGAAAAAATGGAACATTCATCCAACGAAAGGAGGAGGAAAGAAAGCCGAATTGTTTTTGGGTCTGTTTAGGGAAAAATACCTCCACACGTGCGAGGAAAAGGAGTGCCATCTGCTGTAGAAGAGGTTGAAGGCTTAGTTTTAAAAATTGGAATCGGTGACTAGACCGGTCCACCTAATAAACTTGGTTTCAAACAAGAACTAGTAAGATCTCAATGAACGGATCTTCAAAAAAATACATGAAATAATTAGTTTTTAATAAAAAAAACTATTTTTAAGATTTAAAACCATTATTCCAAACCAATAGAGACAAAATATGCAAGGTTTTCTCATCTATATACTGTGTAAAGGTGAATATATCAAAATGGCACTGAGTGAAATACATATCAGCAACAAAATACATAATCAATGAGGCTCTAAATGTCCTTTAGTGTCCGAAAACAATGCTCTAAGCTATGGGGCGACTGACCGACAACAAGTCTACATATCAGTGATCAACAACATGATCACTCCTCATCATGATCAAACTCATCACCACTACTAAGCAAGAGATCGTCATGAGCTACATAAATAATATGGCTCAGAGTTTGCGGACTACTAAATCTCCTCTACAACTTTAGTAGTAGTAGTGGTAGTAGCAAAAATTGACATCAAAACTACAAATCACTTATCAACATGGCCACTAAACTCATCATTGATTCAACGCTGCTAGAAGTGGGATCATCAACAAGAGATACATAAACCTCATCTAGCTCAAAGTCTTCAGACTTGGATTGCTCAACCTTATAACATGATAGAAATTGAAAAGGTTTAACATGCCTACCAATGATTTTGGTTTGAGAGAAGGGTTCATCTCCTCAACCTTATAATGTGGTAGAAAAAGATTAGCATACCTAACCAGTTGTTTTCCTTTGAGTAAAGGGTACATTCTTGTTAAGGCCATGGTAGAGGAGCTCAACAATCAATACCACCAACATCAACAAAGTTCAACAATCAATGCCACTAGCATCGAGGTTCTCAAAGGGATTCATGCTCTTGATCAAATTCCAATCTCATACCCTCACACATGATAGAATCAAATGGAAACAAAGCAAACCCCCAAACCATGAAATCCTAAAGACCATCAAGTCTGCTGGATTTTGAGTGAAATCTAAAATTCTAGTTTCTCCATATGAAATCGAATGAGGTCGAAACCACTCAAACATCCTGAGTCATTTCATGGTAATGCTACAAATTTAAGTGAAATGATGAAAATGAAAAATAAAGGAAATATCACTTTTACTTTATGAATTTAACATTACCATTAATTGCCAACATTGCTAGGGTTGAGATGTGTCAAGCAAATGAGAGAGTAGGCATGCATTTCTTGGAGGGACTATTTTTGGAGGAAAACAACTCCAAATTTCCTTCAAAATAGCTTGAAACTCACAAAAATGCATTCTGTGGTGTCTATAGTTGCCTTGGCAATAAACCGACCAGTTTATGATGGAAGCGGTCGGTTTGAACATAAATCGGCTGGTTCCATCATAAACCGGTTGGTTTGTTCTGGTTTTTGTGAAATTTGGGCGAAATGCACCCTTCAACCGGGTTTTTTGGCCAGTTTGACCCAGTCGCCCAATGAAGCGGTCGGTTTGACCGGTTTCCGGTTCAAGTCGACCGATTTTTAAAACTATGGCTGAAGGTAACACTATTGTCTTAGAGGTCGAATTAAGGAGAAAAACAAGCTAGTTCTCAAGTCGAATTGTAGAAGGGAGTCATACTATCCAAGCGAAGGAAATTAAGGTGCAAAAGAAAATGTAAATCCCTCACACATGCTGCAACTAGGGTTTCTGAAGAAGCCGAGGGTTGCATGTTTGATCCAAAGGCTCGAAATCTAAAGCTTGGCCGAGATCTAATGGAGGGCAAGCAATTTGACTTATGTTGACTTGGGGAAGGAGAAGAAGCAATGAAGAAAGGATCTCTTGACTTGGTCTTGGAGAAGTTGTTGTGTCAAGGGGCTTGGTCTTGGTCTTCGTTAATTGAAGTCTCTATAAGAAGAAGAATTCGTTTGGGTTTTCCTCTCAAGTTGGAGAGGTTTTGGCCCTGGCTGATACCCTACATTCTGTGTCTCTTGTCTCATTATTGTTTATGATTTGGTAGTTGCTTGATGAAGAAGAACACTATAATAACCTAAGTCAAAGAAGAACCTAATCTAAAGAGGTAAAATGCATTCACAAGCAATTATCATTACAAGAGAAATTACCTAATCCTAATGTCCTAGATTTTTCAACATGGTATTAGAGCTAAGGTAACAAATCAAGGAAGGGCAACCCATCAAGAGACACTCAAGCATTCAAGGATCAAAATTCTAGAAGGGCATGAAAGCAAATCTAAAAGATCATCTCATCCTGAAAGCATCTTGAAGTCAAAGATCTACAAAAAATTATCAAAACTCTAGATTGAAGAAGAAGTCTACACCAAAAGAAGTCTTGGGATCCTTGCTCAAGTCATTATCAAAGAAAATGACCACAAAGACCCTACTCAAGTTGAAAAATATCTACAAATAGTACTTGAAGTCTTCTCATCCAAGAGGAGCAAGATCAAGGACGTTGCCATCATCATCAACAAGGATGTTGTCATCATCATCAAAAGTTCTAAGGTGATCTCTTTGTCTTTGGAGCCAAGGATAACTCTTGAAGGAAACTATCTTCATCAAGAAGAAGTTTTTTATTATCTATATCATCATCAAATTCAATGAAGCAACAAGTGGAAGAAGCATCTTCACAAGTAAGTATATTTATGTCTACATTTGAACGGGTCAAAATGTTTTTTGCAAGGAAAGAAAGTATCAAAACCCTAGATTGAAGAAGAAGTATACACCAAAAGAAGTCTTGGGATCTTCGCTCAAGTCATCATCAAAGAAAATGGCCACAAAGACCCTACTAAATTTGAAAAAGATCTACAAATCAAAGTAACTTGAAGTCTTCTCATCCAAGAGGAGCAAGATCAAGGACGCTGCCATCATCATCAACAAGGATGTTGTCATCATCATCAAAATTTTTAAGGTGATCTCCCTGTATTTGGAGCCAAGGATAACTCTTGAAGAAAACTAGCTTCATCAAGGAGAAGTTTTCTATTATCTATATCATCATCAGATTCAAGGAAGCAGCAAATGGAAGGAGCATCTTCACAAGTAAGTATATTTATGTCTACATCTGACTCTGTCAAAATGTTTTTTGCAAGGAAAACAACAAGTTGATTGGGGCTTCAAGCTTTCTTTCATGGAAGAAGAGGACAAATCTAAATCTCATTGAGAATGAGGTCATGAAACATGTTAAGGGCTCAATCACCAAACCTCCAAAAGAAGATGCTCAAGCACTTGCAAGGTTTAGAAATGGGGAAGTAAGGGCTCAAAGGATTCTCATAGAATCTATCAAGGATCCCCTCGTTCCATATGTATCTAAACTTGAAACTTCAAAATAAATATATGACAAACTGGTAGAGTTGTTTTCCGTAAGAACTGCAAGAAAAGTTATCTCATTAAGGCAAGAACTCTACAAGCTAAGGATATCAAAAGAAGAAGGAACAACCTCATCCTTTATGAGGATATCTGAAATAAGGGACTAACTACAAGATCTGGGAAACATAATATCTGACAAAGAGATGACCACCGTAGTACTAAATGCATTACCATAGGAATGGGGTAACCTCACATCAAACATCTATGGGAAGAAGGAAGCTAATCCATTCAAGGATCTATGGTCACTATGCAAGATTGAAGAAACTAGGCTGAAGGCAAAAACCTATGTAGGATCAAATGAGCAAAATCAAACATATGCTACAATGACAAAAAGAAAAGGAAACTTTGGGAAATTTGGTCCTTAGAATAGGAAGAAGAATATGGCTAAGTTTCAGTGCTATGGATGTCAATAATATGAGCATTATAAGAGAGATTGTCCCAAGCTCAAGAAGGACAATATCAAAAGAGGAAGAGAAGAAGTCCATATCACCGAAGAAGTGGAGGAATCTAAAAAGAAGAAAATCAAGAAAGAGGAAGTGTTAGATCTCTACAATGATTGAGATAGTCTTTCTCAGCTAGCTCTTTCCAAGTTTATGTTTTTCAAGTTTTCTGTTGTAAGATATGGCTATCATGAGTCACTAAGGAGCATGATAGGATGCATCATGGCATCATAGAAGCATTGAAAGCAAGAGCTCGTGAAATCATCATAGAGAGACATGAAAGATAGAAGTCTATGGTTGTCACCTATGGAAGGATATAGCTCTTGGTAACCTCATCAGAAGCATAGATGGTACTTATGAGAAAAGAGAAAAGTCATCTAGTACAAAGCACATCATATATTAGTGAAAAGGAAACATTTGCTGAATGAGGATACTCAAAATCTTCTGTTGGAATCTTCATTGGAAGGTTCACCGATTAAAAGGAAGTGTCTCATCAAGAATTCCAACTTATAGGAATTCATGGGATGGTGAAATGATGTCAAAAGAGGTAAAGCAGATCAAGGAATTGAAATTTTTTCAATCAAGGAAGTTGTTGAAGGAAGTCTAGATGACCTAAAGGAAAATGAGGTATGTATGCTTGTATTTGACAAAATAGAGTCATGTAATATGGTTGCAGGTAACATGGATAAATGCTCCATCTTGAGAGCATGATCAAAATAAAGGATCTCGTCTTTTGAAAGGATGCAGGAAGGCATGGGTCACACGTTGACTAGATGAAATCAACATAATATTTCCTTATATGAAATATGAGGTGTTAACAAAAATTGGAGGAACTCTAATTGGAAGTTCGTGAAAAAGAAATGTGTGAAGAAAGAAAGGAAGAGATCATGAAATATGCAACTATGGAAGAGGCAATCAACCTCCAAGGGCTGGAAGATTTGACTATGATATCTCCATGAAAGATATGAAGACCTTGATAAGGTCCGAAAAAAAATAGACCCTTGACACCATATATCTTTTGGAGATGTGTCATTTCTTATTCTTTAACAAATATCTGGATGGGCTTATGCAGGGTTGCCAAAGGAAGAAAATGTGGAAGTCTTCTACAACTGATGACCATGGAGCAAGATGAAAGATCCTTAAGGAAACATGGCATGAAGAAGGCAACATGGCATGAAGGAAGGCCAAATATGGACTAAAGGATCACTTTCCAATGAAAGGAATGATGACATGACTAACATGAGTCATGGGTGAAAGTGATGGATGATTTGTGCCCTACAAAGAAGTCCTAAAAGTTGTAGACTCTCTGACAAAGAAGAAATTCACGACATCAAAGGAAGGAGTTCTACAAACAGTTGATTATCCCATGATCTCCACCTAAAGAGCTGCTGGAAGCAAGTCCCTGGTCAAGAGGAGCTGGGTCAAGTCCCTAGTTAAGAGGGAGCTTGGGTACATTCCTTTTATGGAATGAGTTGGTCATCCTTGGTTAAGAGGGAGTGACAGATATGGTTCTCTACTTCATGTGTCATGCACTAGACCAGGACTAACAACCGTAAGTCTTAGTGAAGGCCATGAGGAGAGATAAACACATCATTCTTGTCTTCACCTGGGAAGATAGAATGGAGGATTGGGTAAGCATCTGACATTCGATACTCTTTGAGGATGTGGTAGGGCATCCAAGATAAGGGTAGTCGTGGAGGACCGATATTCTTTGAGGACTGGGAATCCAAGATAAGAATAGTCCGGGTGGAACATACTCCGAGAGAACCCAGGTGGGGTATGTTCCAAGAGAGACAATGCTGAGGGTGTCTATAAATCATTCGTCTCGCCAGCATTGTGCTCTTATTGTGTGGAGAGATGGAGTTGTTAGTCAAGGCCTTGTTATGTGACGATGTTGGATGATATGATGCTATAGAGATGGGTTACCAATATGACTCTTCTTATGAGAATTCTTCAAATTGAGAATATCCAAGTATGTAGATTATGAATACCTCCCTAGTTAAAAGTGAGTGTTGATATATGTAACTAGGTTTGGTCTTCATAATGACGTGTAATCATGATTTTATGTAATTGATGTAGAGAAGAAAAATAAAATTATTTTGTTATGCTTGAGACATGGGTTTCATGCTCAAGGAATTCTATTTTAGTTGAAGCTCCCATTGTGAGCTATTAGGTTTGGTCATCAAGTCATAAAGTCTATTGAGTCAATGTCAAGTATTGAAGACCCATTTGGGCATGTTACACATTGTAAAAAGAGAAGTTATTTGTGTCACAAACTCTCCAAGGCATTTTCACAAGCTCTCCCTCATGTCAGCACTTCAAACGAGATGAAGATGTTTCTAGAATGGCAAGTCGGCCTACCCTATGGCACAAATCGACCTATTTTAAGGAGAAAATCACTATATATAGAGTGAGCTTGACCTCACTAAGGATACAATCGGTCAAGCATTTGAAATACAAGGAAGAAGTGCAAAGGAAGGAGAAAAGGGAACATCTCATCCAACGAAAGGAGGAAAGAAATCCGAATTGTTTTTGGGCATGTTTAGGGCAAAATACTTACACACATGTGAGGAAAAGGAGTGCCCTCTGATGCAGAAGAGGTTGAAGGTAACAATGCTGTCTTAGAGGGCAAATCAAGGAGAAAAACAAGCTAGTTCTCAAGCTGAATTGCAAAAGGGAGTCATACTGTCTAAGCAAAGGAAATTAAGGTGCAAAAGGTGTAAATCCCTGACACATGCTGCAACTAGGGTTTCTGAAGAAGACAAGATTTGCAGGTCAAATCCAAAAGGACGAAATATGAAGGTTAGCCAAGATCCAATTTAGGGCAAGCACTTTGACTTATGTTGACTTGGGCAAGGAGAAGAAGCAATGAAGAAAGGATCTTGTGACTTGGTTTTGGAGAAGTTGTTGTGTCAAGGGTCTTGGTCTTGGTATTCTTCAATTGAAGTCTCTATAAGAAGAAGATTTCGTTTGGGTTTTCCTCTCAAGTTGGAGAGGTCTTGGCCCTGGCTGATTGCCTACATTTTTTGTCTCTTGTATCATTATTGTTTATGATTTGGTAGCTGTTTGATGAAGAAGAACACTATAATAACCTAAGTCAAAGAAGAACCTAATCTAAAGAAGTAAAAAGTATTCACAAGCAATTATCATTACAAGAGAAATCACCTAATCCTAATGTCCTAGATGTTTCAATATTGACCATATTCAATATTAGGGGCACAAGAATAGCTCACACAAATGCCGCCTTCCAATGTTGTTCTAGCTTAGTATTTGTAAGCAAGTTAGATTATACCTTTAGCCTTATTTGGTGCTTCCAGTCCTAAGGGGAAGGGCATTTCACAGGTGGACCCATCAATCCATGTGTGCTTGTGATAATGGTGGTGATGGAGTGAGCAAGACTTCAAGGAAGATGGCCATAGCCATGTTATAATGAGAAGAGGGAGCGACCATGGAGGCATGAGTTACCCCTTTCCTTAGCCCACTTATTCCACCCCTTTGATGCATCTTTAATTTTAATGTGCTATATTTCTTTCTTGCATAGCTTAGGGTGCCTAGCTTGCTTTTTTCTTTTTAATACCCGTCAAAGATGAAGCAGTTTCTTGCTCATCACGTTTGGGACATTTAAGAGTTCCTTTTAGATGTAGCATGAAATGTGGAGGCAATAGGTGGTCACTAATTGGGGGGTATAGCTCTTGTTAGGCTTTTTCTCACGTGCTTACTATGTCCCAACCATATTCTCATTTTTCTTTTCTTTAATTATGGATTCATAAGCTTTTATCATTCTTTTAGCGACATCAACCTCTTAGGGAAAATTTTCGAGCCTTGACTTAGAGATGAGGATATAAGGTGCTAGTCCCAAGGACAACTGAGAATCAACCCAAAGAATGGATGTGGATAATAAGGGAAATATTGAATGTGGTAAGTATGGATTACCTTGGACACACTACTTCAATTAATGCCTCGATTTAGTTCCCTTCCTAAAGGAACGACCTCAAGGGAGGTCACATTGGACTTGGGGCAAAGGATAACTTCTCAGGTGAAGCATGGGAACAAGGGTGCAATCAAGAGTGGTCAATCATCTAACTTGGCCTATGATTTGTATTAGTATGCCCCAAAACATTAAATGAAAGTACTTGATTACAAAAATGTTTGATGTACGTTTTGATAGACGACGCACCTTCCTTCAAGAAGCATGTTAGATGGGAAAGAGCACTAACTGGAGCATAGGTGGAGAGCTTTGATGTTAAGTTTAGGTATGTTCTATGCTTAGAGAAATTTATTTCAATTTTCATAGTTAGCTCAATGCCTTTTCCAGATTAGCAATCACATCAGCATTAAAGTAAACTGCAGATAGAACATAAACATAAATTGCAGAAGACAAGCCAAGACAAGAGGACACAAGATGTGGCACTAGCCAGGGACAAACCCCAATGTGGGGAAACCCTTGATCAATTCTTCTTATATGTTCTTCACTAGTTCAACAGAGAGAGAGAGAGAGAGAGTACATTTACAACATAAGTCAACACTTTGACTTATCTATATAAGAGCATAGATTATCTCTATGAAGATGATACATGAGATCAGTTGATGACATGCTGCTTCAACTGATTCTCCAAGGTGACTCCTTCACCTATCATTGTGCTGCATCTTGTCATCATGCTGCACCCCACTGTGTTGCACCATGCTCCACCCATCATCGTAATGTTGGACCTTATGACCATGATGTACACATCATATTGCTGTACCTTATGCTGCACTGTTGTCCCGTGTGTCATTGTTGAACCATGTTGTCATGTCTCATGTGCTTGCAGCACCATGCTTGCCACTGCTACCATGTTGTCCATGCTTGCCATGTTGCACCATGCTGTCCATGTTGTCCATGCTTGCTGTCCCATTGAACATTGTTGCACAATATCATTGTTGTCCCATCATTGTGCTGTCCCAACATCTTAGCAGCACCATGTAGCCCAACTGTCCTATTTAATTTGCCACACTAGTTAGCAGCACCATGTAGCCCAGTTGTCCTATTTACTAGCACTGTTGTACTAGTCGCCTTATATCTATATATCAGTCCACAAACAACCCTCAATTTTGCTGCATGCTACTGCTGATTTCTGCCTAGGGTTCTGTGCATGTAACACTCTGGTATGGGCACACCAACAAGCCTAACGTATAGGAAGAATGCCCTTGTTTTGCCTCGCTGTCCTTAGAGATGACTGCGGCTTGGTTAGGAGGTCCTTTCTAGGCCTCTCGGCCACCTAAACTTCATCTCCCAACTGCTGCTGTAGCAGTCCCTCACTGCGGCCTTGTAAATAGAGATATACACCCCAAAATCATGCACAAAACAATCATGAAACTCACCTATAGCCTGCGGCCTAATTTGCAAGGTGAGACTGCTCCAACGTGTGGAGGATCGCAAGAGCACTTCTTGCCTTTTCCCAAACATTTTCATTTTCACCTATATTGCCCTATCCATGATTTAAAAAACAATCTATATCATAAAACATACAATTGTTTCGAAAAGTACAAGACTTATGACATGGCCATGACGGTTTCAATAATAAAAATAACTATACTAAAATTTTTGCAATCAACCTAATGGATAGAATCATATGAATCTTTTGCATGGTAGTGATTCATCAGGCAAACTCATAATGGTCACAAAAACCCATGTTACTACTTAGCATTGTTCACAAGGAACAATGCCTTCTAGCACATCTAGGTGAGGAAGATAAGGCAACTCTTTGAAACATTCCAAGGCACTTAATTGGCCCAATTCCAACATCAAAGATAGGCTAGTGTAGTAGTTCAAACATTAATTCTTATATTGCTTGCAACAACTATGAGATTAGATATCCATGGGGTTTGTTTAAATTTGTTCACTACCATTTCAAGAAAAGTTTTGACATATTCAAGGAATTCTATTGTCCTATGTGAAAGACTTGATGACAATTTGGTGCCAATGAATGAAGATGTGATATATAGAATGTTCTACATTTCGTGTTTGCAGTTACCAATGAACAAATTATGTAGCCAACATTTTTAAAAGCTTGCCATGTATGGTTAGATAGTAGTTTTTAGATGGTTTGTAATGATTAAAAAATAGAAATTACTAAGCTTAAGCTATCCTCTTACACCAATTGTTAAATGCATTTTAAGTGTTCGACTTGAGAAGTGAGATGGAATTGCTCAAACGTGATGAAATTGTGCGCGAAACAACAATTCGGCTTGTGGAACCATGCATGGAACCATCACGGTTCCCACATGTCCAAGAAGCATGAAATTAAAGACGAAACATGGTTTTGAATTTAAGAACTACAGTTCCATTTGCAGTTACTGCATGGATTGACATGGTTCATAGTCCGACCTTTGAGCCTTGGGTGTTGAAGAATCAAGGGCAATTAAGTGTGGTGTGATTCTTCTTGACTTGATAACAATTTGTGGAGTCTTTTTACTTTTCTTGTTAGCTTAATCTTCTTCTTCTTCTTATTAATGCATGTGTGTGTACTTCATCAAATTGCTACCCAAAATATAAGAACAAGAAGACAAGATGTTGGCTCTTTGCAAGGGCCAAATCTCTCTTCTCTTGAGAGGAAAATCCTTTAGTAAGTTTCTCTTATTGAAGCTTCTTATTGATCAATGCCAAACCCTAGACCCTTGACTAGAATGTCCTCCAAGCACAAGTCAAGTCCTTTCTCGTTTCTGCACTTTGTTCCCCAACACTACCTTCTTCCGACACTTCGTTCCCCAACACTTCTTTCCCTGGCACTTCGTTCTCCTCCTTCCGACACTTCGCTCTTCCTTCAATTGTTGGTAAATCTTTTTGCTCTAGATGAGAAGCTTCTCTTCTATACTTAGAGATATCCTTCACTTATGTAGACACCTTCCTTCAAATGAGATCCTTCTTAAGATGTAGGTGTAGATTGAAGTGACTGTACAACAACCCTAAATTCTCGCACGTGTGGGAGGTTTACTTGATGTTGTATACCCTTCTCTCCCTCGCTTGAGTACCCTTCTTCCACGCTTGAGTAGGAGGTGTTGTAGGCCTAGATTTAGCCCCAAACAAAGAGAGATAGATGACTTTGTGTTGCTGTTGTCATAACCACAGTGACAACCTTCTGTTTCCTCGCACATGTGACTACAGCTGCCCTAGAACATACCTCTTAAACTCGGTTGTGTACCCTTCTTCCTTGTTTCACTTGGAGACCCTTTTCCTTTGCTCTTTCCACCCTTTTCTAGTCCCTTTGCTGATTTCAGAGAGGATTGCTTAATGTTATAATGGAGTGGACAACCTCCCTCCTTTTAGGCCAACTAGAAGACTGCTGGCCGACTTGACATCTATAGCTCAGATTACTTCTTTGGAGGTGTCTTTGCTTTGGAGGAGACTTGACTTTGCTTGGAGGGTTATTATTTGACTCTTATACAAACATATACATGGAGTAACATGCTCTTAAGGTCTTCAATCATTTTCTTTTGACTCCTTGACTCACCTATAACACTTAACATGTGTTAGACTAATTTCAATGAGCAAGAAACTCATTGACATATATTATAAAAATAATATTTCTTTTCTTGAATAAGTACAAATATCAAAAGTACATTTATGAAGACCGAACCTAGCTACATTTCCTTCAACATTTGGGGGGGGGGGGTTCCTCCAACACTGACTTTGATGCAAAGCTATCTATGGGCCATTATAAGGTTGCTAGTTTGTTGGCTATCTAGCAAATGGGAGAAAAATTCTTCTATAGGTTACCCACTTTCAGTGGGTAACATGTCTCTTTCTAAAATATCGTTTATATCTCAGGGCCCCCCATGAATTTCTCTAAAATTTTGGGGTGGCTCACGCACGTCCCTCATGTGCTTTCCCTGCTCCTGCACTCCACATCTTAGAGACTTAGTGTAACATTGTTTTTACTACTTTGAGAAGCAATGAGATCTTTTAGTTGTTACAACAAAGAGCTACAAATCTTAGCTAGCAACAATCACATTGTTAATCATCTCCATATCATAAAGAGAATGGGTGGAATTTAGGGGAATAACATTCAACATGATTAAAACAAATGAAAATTTCCGTAGCTTTATTCCTAGCCTGAACATTGAACATGTTCATCTTTAGCTTTTCTTGTAAGGCTTGCTTCAATTGACATCGTTTGAAGTAGGATAAACAATAAGCATGCAAATTTTCATGAAACTTAATTTTGATAAATCATCTGCTAGTAGGATTTGCTTTATTTAGGGTAGCAACATTCAAACAAGCACTGTGCAAATGTGAATGGAGGCCAAAGACTAACCTAGATTTCATGGATGATGTTGACTTTGTTGAGAAATCTAGGGGGGCAATAAGTGTAGGTGATTTCTCTTACTTTGATCACTGCTTGTGATGTATTTTTACTTTACTAGATTAACTTCTTCTTTCCTTTATTATTATTAGAGTTATCTATCATCAAACAACTACCAAATCATAAAGAACAATGAGACAATAGGACACAAGATATAGGCGATCAACCAGGGCCAAAATATATCCAACTGAGTGGAAAACCCATAAGAATCCTTCTCTTCTTATAGAACTTCAATTGACAAATTCCAAGGCCTATGACCCTTGACCAAGACCCTCCAAGACCAAGTCATCCTTCCTTCTTGATGAGCTTTCTTTCCAGCAACAAACTTCAACCTTCCAGCAACTTCTCTTAGCAACATCGACCTGGCAGCTTCACAACTTCGACTTTGATGCAACTTCAGCAACTTTGACCTAGCAGCTTCACAACTTCGATCTAGAGGCATCTTCACAACTTCGATCTCACATCTTTACAACGTTGACCTTGCAGCTTCACAACTTTGATGCAACTTCACAAATTTGATGCAGCTTCACAACTTCGACCTTGCAACTTCATAGTTTTGATGCAACTTCAAAATTTCGTCTAGCCCATAAACTGTAGAAACCCTAACGAAAGAGAGAGAGAGAGGCCCAAAAACTTCGATCTTGATCTTGTTCTTGTTCTTCGTCCTTTTCCAGTTTCAATCTTAAGGAGATCGAACTTGCTTGAGTGAGCGTGCAAATGAGGTCAAATTCCTTCTTATTCATAGGCTTGTGTGGGGTATGAATCAATGTTGTTAAAAGCGCGAGCGGGATTAAATCGGCCCGGGGAATGAAGCGGAAAAAAGCGGAAAAATCGGGAAAAAAGCGGAAAAAAGCGGGAAAAAATCGTTTGGAACAAAAATATTCATTTGTTTTCAATTTTTTTAATATCTAAACCATCTACAACATAAAATAAATACATTGACACATAAATATGATAAA